>JBBMKB010081609.1:0-12402 GCA_037833945.1 Alaria marginata
CCCCCCTAAACCTCGTGGAATGAATAGGATGTGCAGCATAACAGGGACAGTGCTGGGTTATTGACGAGAAACAACTTGTTTCGCGTATCCAGTGTGGAGGCGGTCTAGGCCGTAGTAGCCAGCGAGGGCGGAGAAGGGTAAGACCTTGGCGTTTTCGATAGCAATGAACCTCCCTGCCCTCTTGTGACAGCTCCTTCACTCTCTGGGAATAGATGCAAACAAACGAACGCACACTCACACACAAATCGATACGCACCGCATATGTAGATGTAACTCAGACTCGTACCCACAGTAGGGTAAACATATTTCGAAGTGTACACCAGGAAGAAAACACTTTCTGGCCGAAAAAGCATTAACCTACTTTGGACGCCATGAGTTTGTTCCGCGTGTCTAGTACGGAGACGACGCTCCGAGGAGCGAACAGTCGACAAGTAGAGGTTCGATCCGCTCCAAAACAGCCGAATAGTTGCTTGCCCTACAGCACCGGGCGACCGGGCGTGGTTCTACAATTTCCGGCGGGGGGAGCCAGGCGCCTGTCACACAAGATCCAATTCGATACCCACATGAAGGCGGTGGCAAAAGGTGGCCTCGGACAAGCGATATGTAGGTGGGAGCACAAACGATGCCCTTCGCAGATTAACGTGCGGATCGCGGGAACCATGCACACAGCACCGACGGCGTTGTTCGTGCTCAAACAGTCGTAAGGAAAACGCCCCGGGCTTCGTAAACAGGGGCACATGCCACAACAATATACCTATGATACGGCATAAATGTCAATGCTGAAGTCACCTGGACCGCTTCCTCGTCCGGTAAGAGGTCGACTTTGTTCAGGGCAACGACAGCAGGCAATCCCAGCTCCTCCGCACAGCCGATACTCTCCGACGTCTGGAGGCAGATCCCATCTACCGCTGCAATCAAAAGGCGAGTTGGTAAAGGAAAACAAGTAACGCGTTTGGCCATATTACTACATACATACAAACGTTCAACTTCGACGGGTCAGTGGTGCTACAACAAGGACTCCAGTCGTGACTTAAGGCCATTTCTATCGGCACACATTGGGCAAGTTTTGTTTTTGCCAAATTGGCAAGTTTGTGGCAATTTAGACTTGCCAACACAGCAAATGTTTGCCAAACTTTTTCTTGGACAATTCCCTCGTCCATCGTTGGCAAGTTTATGCAAGATTTGATTTGCTATTTGCTATTTTGATTTTCCAGTCGAGACTTTAAAAAACAAACGCCAAAAACTTCCCCCCATTTTTGCTATTTGTAACGTGTCGTTAGAAACGCCCCTTATGCAAGATTTGATTTGCTATTTGCTATTTTGATTTGCCAGTCGAGACTTTTTTTTTAAATGCCAAAAACTTCCCCCCATTTTTGCTATTAATATTTGTAACGTGTCGTTAGAAACGCCCCTTACTGTTCGATGCACCCATGCCTAGTAGTGGACGGCAGGTGCTGTGTCTGCAAGTGGAAACATTACAGCACTACCTCCGGCAACGCTCATACACGAAGGATACACGGATCGACCAAAGGTCAGCACCGCACCGTGAATGCTTGGAGGCACAGGCTTCTGCGTACTCGCACGACATCGTCACTTCGCCTGGTTCCGACAAACATTCTCGCAAGGAAAGGTAGCTCCGGTCGCGCTATGCACTCGGCTGCAAGCAAAACTATCGAAACGAAAGCGGCAGCTATAACCAACCCAACCTCCTTCCCCACCAATCCCTCTCTACAAACAAAAACGTCCGATCAGCCATAAATACTCACTTTCGAAAAAGAATACAAAGCTCAACCAACCCGAAATACCACAAGGGTGCATGAACATCGCCACAGCCACAACCACAAAGAAACCTCCACTATCATACAACGTCGGTTCAAAGCCAACGCCTCACGTTACGACGCGCTTGTTGACGTGGCCCCACATCGACCGATAGATGCCCCTAGCACGTGCTGCGGTACTATACACGGTGAACGTATTAAATTGTATGTACTTGCTTTGTTTATTCCGTCGGGATGCCTTTTTTCTTTTTACTTTTATGTGACCATGGGCTACATTTCAGGGAAATTAGCTACAGTATTGTGAGAACATCGCCAATGTCATCAGCACCGCGCCTCTACACCTTAGGGTTAGGGTTAAAGTATACAGTAGTGGTCCCTCTGTGGTGCCGGTGTGTGCCAGCCGGAAATACCGGCACTGTAGCGGAAACCGGCACTACTCGGCATACTGATACTGCAGCTTGTTCCCATCTGCGCCAAGCGATTTCACAGGCACTATAGCGGGCAACCGGCACTACTCAACCGGCACTATAGAGGGACCGCTACTGTACACCTAAAACTCACCCGAAACGACCAAAAGAACCGCGTCCGCTACCCTCGCCCCGTTCGTCCTCATGCGGTAGAAGATCTCCTGCCCCGGTGTGTCTAGAAACGTGGCTACCGTAGCCTCCTGCGGCGAGGCCACACCCTCAGGTGCATCACCCAAAACCTCGGTATTCCCTTGAGATGGTTTCAGGGAAACGGTGCGGGCCCTTATCTCCTGCGTGATGCCTCCCGCTTCCCGCCTGGAGTTACGGGAGGCAGCGGGCGGCGCCTTATAGGATTGGACACGGCTTGCAGCAAGATAATAGGAGCCGTTGCTAGACAGCTCACGAAAGCATGGGGCAAGAAAAACGGCACACCTCACGAAACCAAGTGTGAAATGTGAATCATAGCGCGCCAAACCATGGACCAGAAATGCAACAACAATTGTAGTCACCACCAGCGACAACCAAAAATATTAGAGTCCAGGCAGTGGGCGGTGTTTTTTGGATCGGGCTTGCAGGGCGAGCTTGGGCGCCGTTGTTAGACAGCTTACGAAACCATGGGCAAGAAATGCAACAGATATCGTCCCCTGCAGCGCTGCTCCATCCTATAATACCCGTTCCGTGCTACGCGCGATTCTGAGAGCCCAGCGCGATTCTAGTACCTAGCAGACCGCATCAGCCCACCACCAACAATTAGTAATGGAGTCCCCCGATTTTAGATTTCCTGAAAACATGGACCGGAAATGCAGCAGCTATCGTCACAAGCACCTCTGCCCCATACTACGCCCTCTCTGCAATAATAACAGTGTTTTAGAGAGCTTAACGTGATTCTGTGGAGCGGTACCCCGTGCCTCGAAGCCCGCATGGGGCCGGTCGACAGGGTGTGAATATGGCATCAATACGGAACGATTTATAGGGTACCAATAGAGTGTCAATAGGGTAACAATAGGTTATCAACATCATAGGGTGTCAATAGGGTATCAATAGGATAGCACTAATAATATGGTATCAACGGGGTAACAATGGGTTACCAACATCATGGGGTATCAATAGGGCATGCCAATACGGTACCAACATGGTATCAGTAGGGCATCGATAGGGCATCATTAGGGTATCAGTAGGGTGTCAATAGGGTATCAGGTACCACCAGGGTATCAATAGGGAATCAATAGAGCATCACTAGGGTACCAGCATAATATCAACAGTCGAATTCAGCTCTTCACTCGGCGATGCCGCGGCGAGGCCCCAGAAGAGCGTCGATTTTGCTGTACAGAAAAAATCCGTGTTTACTCAAAACTAGCAGGGATCGGCGGGCAGAGGTTTACAGCCCAAAACCAGGGGATAAAGAGTATCGAAACCGTACGATACAGTACCCGTTTAGTACCTGCTATAAAGAGCCGCTATACGTTCAAGTCCGAAAAATTCCGAAACAAAAATGCCTCCATCCAACCTTAAGTAGTAAAACCTAGGGAACAGCAAGACAACGCATATCGTTGGCGATTCAATCGAGTGTACATCTCACTCAGCAATGCCGCTGCCAGGTCCTAGAAGAGCGTCGAGAATAGTCGTCTTTCCGTGGTTGAAGTGTCCCAAGAGGACCACCACAGGCCTTCGACCCCCGTTGCCGCCGCTAGCCCCGTCCCCCCAACCATGCGTGCCCGCCGGGAGAGCGAGGGCTGTCCGTTCTGGCTTTTTCTCGACGTCTAGAAAACGGATTGGTTTGTCCAATAGATTCGCCACTGACTGTGCGTCCTGTTGTAAACGCGTGTGTGGGGTAATAACATGAACATATTTAGTGCGATCAGAAAACACGACAGGTGGGACTGGTTGAAAAGAAGCAGACATCAGGCAGATCATGATCTATTAATAGACAGATCATCTATTAACAGATCCTGTAGTTTCCGTCATGAGATGTTTGTGCAAAAGAGCCGTATCTTACAGATCTCACCCCGAAAATACGTGCGCACGAGTCGAGTCGTACAGATCCCACCACCCGACAAAATAAAGGTGGATCTTGCACACGCGATAACTCAAGGATACATCTGCCCCGAAAAATATCTAGGTCATACAATGAGGATCTGATCTGTCCGATCTGTCAACAGAAGTAATGCATGGGGTTTTGGTACCATGAGGAGGCCCTGGGTAGGGCAACTTTGTTTCCTGATGGTGTCCACAAGACCGCGTGCGTTTTAGCATCGCACCGACAATAAGAACCCGCCCATCATGTCCCCGGATTTTGGTTCCAAAAGGGTTTATTTACACGGCACCAAAAATAAGGAGCCCTGTCGACAACGCTGAAGCCGGACTATAGGCCCGCCGCCGCCGCATAAATACCAGTACAAGCGAGCACCCTGCTGCGCGCTTCTCTAGCGACAGCTATACTATTTTTCGAGTCAAACGAGCATGAGATGCACCGCCGCCTGACCTCGAAGGATATAAAGCTGTCTTTTAAGTCAAATAAAGTTATAAGTTTACCAGCTGACCTGAAAAGGTACAATAATGTTGCCGAGCTTGGGAAACGCATAGGGAACCCCGCTGAACACCACCCTGTGCATCTTTTTTTCCTGGAAGCCCCCCAGCGACTTGAATAGCGCCTTGGGCTTGACTCGGAGTAGGGTTGCCAGTTCCCTGTTGTTTAGACGGTGATTCGGTCAAATAGACGCAACGAGGTACACATGATACGTATGATGTGAACAGGAGTAATTATGCATTTTATAAAAATTTATTTCAAATTCGTCATATGTATTCATATCTTCCACACCTCGGACATATCATCATCTAGACCATCTAGACCATCTATAGTATCATGGATCCTGTATCCGCCGTTCTGAGATGTTGTGCAGGATCTGTATACAGAGAGCAAATATCCAACCCTGGAAACATTTATTAGATCTGCTGATCGTACGGCTCCCACCCTGCTACATGAGCTAGACCATACAGATCTCCCCTGAAAGATCTAGACCATCAAGTGGTGATCGATGATGGATGATTGATGATTGATGATCTGTCCGAAGTGTGATATCTTCCGAATTGCGTTGTCATCATCGCTTTTCTGGGTCTTGGGAGAGAGAGGTTTCTCCCCTTGGCCAGATACAACCATCTCAGCCTCCTGCTATCTCCTGCGCGTCTCGCCCGCACTTCTACCGTCCCTCTCTCCCTTCTCTGATACCAGCCGGGTTCCTAACTATTACCGCCTACAGCAGTCGTCTCGGTAAATACAACTACAAGTGACAATACTTGTATCATACTCGTGCTGGTATCATATACTTATGAAAAATGTACGAATATAACATCCTATACTACAAGGTTTTGTATGATACAACTGCCGCTGGTACGTTGTTCTCACATTAACTCGCATAATCAAGTCTGTGGTCACAGGGCCGCTGCTATGTACGTACTGCTGAACGTACGCCGTATACACCCAGTAGAGTGCTGAGCTTCCCAAAGCCACCCCGTGTCTTGAGTCCTGTCATACACCAGTACCCGAGTACCCACGGTAGTCTCTACCTGGTACCAGGTATGTAAGTAAAAGCAAAACTGCTGTTGTCGTCAACTGCTGTCAGTGCTCAACTTTCACCGGTTGGTTGGTGACTGCTGTGTGCTGTACAAGAACAATCAATCAAGCAGCAACGCGTCCTGTTTCATTTTGGACGTAAATGTAAAGACCGTTGTAATATTAATATGAAATACAAACGGTAATTACATTTAAGTCAAGAGTGGTACGTGCACCAACCTGATCTCGATGAAAGAGGGGATAGCTGGCGTCTCGATCCTTGAACTGTGTGCCACCTTCACAGCTTTGCTCGACGCAAACCGCGGAAGGCTGCTGCCTCCCACAGCGCACAAAGGTCCATTCGTGCGCTTCAAGTTCCCTTGCACCACCGATGTGGCTGACAGAGCTCGGCATTGCTGCTGGTGCTGCTGGCGCCGGTGCTGCTTCTGCTGGTGGCACTGCTGCTGCTGCTGCTGCTGCTGCTGCTGCTGCTGCTGCTGCTGCTGCTGCTGCGGGTGGTGCTGATGCTGCTGGTGCTGGTGCTGTTGGAGGCGCTGCTGATGGTGTTGCTGCTGCTGGTGCTGCTGCTGCCGTTGCTGCTGTTGGTGCTGCGACACTAACGGGGCCCTTCCTGAATGCAATGCTCTCGTTGAGGACACATGCCACCCCGCAGCAACGCGAGCCGCCCGTGGCTCGCAAAGGTGCGAATACCTACATCTATCACGAAGGCTTGGCAATAGCCTACCCCTGGCCAACATGGGGTCGCAGCTGCTACAGCAGGCAGCGTCCTTGCTGTTGGTGCTGCTGCTGTTGCTGCTGCAAGAGGCAATGTGTGGGCGCTAATTCCGCCGCATTTTGACGGGTTTCATAAAATGTGACAAGGCTTTTTAGTTGTTTGGCGGTTTCAGATTCCTTTCATTTTGAATTCGCTCCGTGGGAACGACGTGGGAGTGGAAGCGACGTTGTGCGTTGTGCGCGGCTGCATCGTCCAGAGGTCAACTAAGCTCCGACAAACTAAGCCTTTGGCAGGCACCTGTACGCGCACCTCAGCATGCTATCAGAAATCTATGCTTAAACATATTTTGGGTGGGCAATAGGATGCCTCAGGCAGGAGCATCACGATCACATCATGTCGGCGGTGACCCTCGCAAGGAGCCAGATTTGGTGTGCGATTCGACGGTCTCGGGTACCGGTGCCTCGATGGCTGGGGGCGGGGCGAGGAGCTTAGGGAAAACTGGAGGGGTGCTATCGCGAAAAGATCGCCTCCAGGTGCGGCCTGTGTGTTGTATGTATGTGTTTGTCTGTCTGTGTGTATCTGTGTGTGTATGTGTGTGTTCTTCACATTAGACTGTTACTTCCACCAATCACCAACCATTATCGAGCACACCCAGGTTCTGCTGTGCCGACGCCTCATCCCTCATACTATTAATAGATAAATAGAAACTCTGTGGTCGGAAACTACGAGGCGCCCATGATCATTTCCTCCTCGTGTTGTTCTGTAGCATTACTGCACAGCATGCACAGATCCTTTTTTTGGGACTTCAGAGTGAAAACATGAAAAAATGCTAACGACGACGAATTTGAATAAACGAATTTGAATAACGAATTTGAATGACGATTACATTAAGTAACAAGAGCTGCAGCATAGGATAATGGCAGGTCTATTAATAGTGTCCGAGCCAAGATGTCTATACGACGCTGCATGTACTGCTGTACGCTCATACAGTAGACGGTCTCACAAGGAGGACAAATCAGATCCATGATCTGTGTCATGATCTGTGTCTCTCAGGGAAGACAGATCCCTGGTCTAAACGACCTACATGGCCTACACATACTGTAGCCACATGGGAGCCGTATGATCTGGATAACCTAACACATGTTCCCTGGGTTGGATCTGTACTCGTAAACAGATTCTGCAACACATGCCATAACGACAGATGTAGGATCTAGATGATCTAGATGATCTAGATGATTTAGATGATCTAGATCGTGATCTGTCCGACCTGTGGACAGTTTGCAACGCCGCGCTTCTTCGGTTTGTGCTGTCTCTACAACATGTACCTGGGCCCGAAAAAGGACAACAACAAAAAATCTGGTCGTACCCTTGCTGCGTTAGAGCATTAATAGCATTAATAGCATTAATAGCATTAATAGCATTAATAGCATTAATAGCATTAATAGCATTTTTGGCAAACGTATAGTCTATTATTATTTCATTTGCCATCTGACAATGTGTAGCGTTAGTGTCAACACAATTAAAAAGATGACAAAATAACCGAAAATCCAGACCACGAAAAGAAAAAGCGCAAAACAATGTATCCGACAACCAACTGTTAATACTACGAATCCCTATATGTGCGTCCTTGTCCTCCAGACTCTACCCCCTCCAGCCACCAGTGCCAGGTTACCCCCCCCCCCCGTGCACTTCCGAAGAAGTGTCAAACGGCAATCCGCTGTCCATATGAATGGATGGTTTGTATATTCGGAACGTCGGGACTCCTTATCCCGATTTCGCTGTAATATAACGTTTTTTTTCCCTTTTGTTTTCGTTGTGTGCATGCAGTAGGAGTAAAGACTGTTCGCCGGGTTGCACGTTCTTTTTTTATCATAAATCAGTTTTTGGGTGAGGTATACTGAAACACACTAATGCTCCTCAAGTGAGTATCATACCTCAGAAAAACATTAGTGCACCTCTATCGTACTATTATTACAGGGGAAGGTAGTTTATAGGACCTACGGTAGACACGAAAACCTATATATTTCTCTATTTTTACTACCAATATTTGGTCCTATTTACTACGTTCCCCCGTAATAGTCACCCCGTAAGCCTGCCGCCCGCTGTGCGTTTTGTGGTCGGTGCTGTAATCGCCAATTTATTGTCGTCAAGTTTTTCCTCTCAAGTCCCGAAAGGGTAGATAACTCGCATATGTGTGTATGTGCCGTCCCGCCGAAAGACAGACTACGTAGTAGTACAGGACAACTCATAAGAACCAGAAACGCTGACCCGAGGCTGGGTTTCTCATTTAGAATATCATAGGTGGTTCATTCTACACTAACTTCATTGTATCGGATTCCCGATTTCTTACGTTTCTGTTAATGTCCGCCTGACTTCTTATTCCCCCTGCTTCTTATTATTTAGCACTATCGCGGGGGAACGTAGTTAATAGGACCTACGATAGACACAAAAACCTATACATTTATATATTTTTACTACCAATATTTGGTCCTATTAACTACGTTCCCCCGTAATAATAGGTATCCTCCTCTGTTTTTGTGCATTCCAAAGTATCCCGCAACACGTTACTTCCACCCCCCTCCCCCCACAGGTTTTTGGCATAGATTGCACGGGGCCATTTGGCGATGGCATCCTGTTCAAGGGCGGCGAGTGGTCTCCGGGTGGCGAGTACACCCAACGGCTTCGAGTTAAAAATGTCTCGCCGAAGCTAAAAAAGCTCAAGTACCGCCTTCCTACGACCAAGTACTTTTCGCTCGCCTATCCTGAGGTCATCACTCTTAGCCCAGGAACGATGCAGGTGATTGCAGCTTGAATGTTAACGTGTGGAGAAAGTGATGTTATTTCGATAATGCGTTACATACTTCGAAGCATGGTAGAAGCCAGCTCATTCTTCGTGTAGCTGTGAGCTAATAAGCTGAAGTACCGCCTTCCCGTTATACCACCAAGTACTTTTCGCTCGCCTAATCTGAGGTAATCACTCTCAGCCCAGCAACGATGCAGGTGCTACACTTTAAATGTTAGCGTCAAGTCTTATGGAGGAAGTCCGTATATTTTGATAAAAACAGAACCTGGTAAAAAAGGCTGACGCTGCTCGTAGCTCCGAGCTAAGAAGCTGAAGCGCCGCCTTCCAACTGTCAAGTACTTTTCGCCCACCTTTCTTGAGGTCATCACTATCAGCTTATCAATAGGAATAACGCAGGTGCTATTTCGTTCCCGGTACGAACATATTAAATGTTTAAAACTCGCTTCGTGTGGACGACGCCATTTTATTTTGAGAAATACTGTACCTGGTATCTGGTAGAAGCCAACTCCTTCGTCGAGTGGCTCCGAGGTATATTGATAGAGCTACACCAGGGTACAAAAGTACGGCTGTGGTACACAGTAGAGGCAGCGCTCTGGGGCATCAGCAGTAGTATATATGGCACCTGGTAGTACTCATGCTCGTAGCTTGTATACCCGGACTACTCAGGTCTTTGCCAAGCCCACAGCGTACTCGCCTGGGCCAATGCACTCGCAGCCACAAACGCTGCAAAGAACCGGCCCATGGATGTAGGACGTTCAATGTCGTCGAGTCCTAACAGCTGCGTTCTATCAGGCTACTTATAGATCGAGGGACCCAATCGCAAGTTCCCTAACGGCGTCCCTCTCTCCCGGCAACGAACACGATCAGGAAGTGGACGTGGTCTTCCGGCCAACGTCAAGCGAAGTTTACGACGACGTAATCCTGTTCAAGGTGCTGGATGGTCCAAATGCTGGCGGCTTCAATGTTCCTGTCAGAGCCCTCCTGCCAACCCTCCAGGTGGGGAGAGTGTGCGAACTATAAGAGGGTGGGGGGGTGAAATTAATATAATTCATAATTTTTGAGACATGGATTGATTTCCAACTTCGAATTTTTGCGATGTATATTTACTGTATTCATGAATCCCAGGTACCAAAATTCGAAGCGGATGACGCTTTTTAACCGTTTAGGGGCTGCATAGGGGAGGGCTGTCAAAAACAATGACGACTGATGCGTGCTACCAAAGAGTTAGCACTTTATGGCCAAAATAGTTTTTGAGTGCCATTCTTGTTTTTCATCATGCTTTTTTTTTAATACCTAGGGCCATAGGGTATGTTCATCGGGTTGTCCTTTCAGTTTACTCAAAAACAGTGTTTTGGGTGGGATACACAGTAATACTCCTCAGAAAAACAATGGTGTTATTATACTACTGGTTAACGTAGCATGTGTCAAAGAAATACTAAAACAGGGCGGCCACACGAAGCAAGCAGGGGTGCAGGGGTAGGTTGGGGGTCCGAAGTGCATGCAGTGTAAGGAAAAATACAGTAAGATAGTGTAAGACACCAGACCACCACGGCGGTACCCGTGCTGTTTCTTTCCCCGCTCTTCTTAGATGCTTGAATAGATCGCCTTCGTCGTGGTTTCGGATCGGCATACAGTGGTGGGCCAGAGCAATATGACCGCCTTATTGGGGGAAGCCGCTTTATTCATTCCAGGTTATGAGGGCGTTTCTCCGGTCGCACCAAGCGATTTTGACCGCCTTATATCGGGATACCGCCTTACTCAAACCTCCTTGTTGGGGGGCCCCCACTAATGTACGTGGATCCTACAAGGGGCCAAGCACGTTGTCGTTCTTTCGGCACATCGAGGTGACCCAGATTATCAGAGCACAACGACGGCACCGTTAAGAACTCCGGGCACCGTTGGCGCCATGCTCCACCCATTATCGTGCCTCTTTACACCACGTCCGCTTTCTTTTTAGTTCAAGTGTGGAGCAACAATTCACCATCATTCGATTGGCCTCCGTATCGCGCCGCCTCCATTTACAAGTACGCGCTATATGGTATTCCCTGATTGGACACACAGCTCAGGGTGACACAGCTCAGGACGAGCAGATAGTAACACAGGACGAGCCTTGATGAGCCTTGGCGACCACAGCTTTAATGCACTAACATCCGATGTGCGTCCTTGTTACGTTGCCGGGCAGGTTGTGATCCCTATAGGGCTGGACTTTGGCTACTGTCAAGCAGACGATGTCTCTGAGCGTGTCATCTACGTGCAAAATACGGGCGAGGTACGTAAGCATCCAATTGTTACTGCTGCTGTTTGGGCAAGCCACTTGGCTGCTCACGAGTCAGGGTGGTGGTGTCATACCCGTACCCAAGCACAGTAGTCGAACCACCAAAATTAGCGGCCTTTGTCGCGTGCGAAGTAAGTCTAACAACTCTATGATCAGCGAAAAAGGCGCTGAACAACCAACCAGCAATTATCCACGCCCTATCTCAGCTCCCATGTACTGGTATAGGATTTAGTGTAGCGCTCGCGGCTGAGGACAAATTGTTCTTCCAAAGTTTTTCGAGTCCCCCAAATAGTGGTCCTGACGTTCTTATTTCGTTACTTCTTGTTCGCGGGGCTATACAGCACTGTCTCTCTGATAATAAACCGATACATTCGTTTAGGCCAGAGATCGTTTTTTTGGAAAGGGTGTGTCCTAAGGGCCTGGATTAACAGCAAAAACAAAATCCAATTTGGAAAAAATTGAAAAATCTAATTTGGATTCGATTGGTCTAAACCCCCACCATCATGAAAGAATCCGATTTCGGGCTATTCGAAAATTGGATTTGACGAAACAAATGAAAAGTATTGAAACACTTCTTTTGGTTGAATTTTGAATCCAATTCGGGAGTTGGTGTGGCATGTTCGTGGTGGGACAACACACCAGGGGCAGCCAGGCGGGACAGAGCCTATTGTTTGGCCGCGTCGATGACCACGATCGAGGCGATACAACGCGAACCCCAACGAGAGGCGACCAGGGCAATAGCTGCGCACACGCCTACAGACCATAGCACATCATACCCCGGCGGTGGCGTCTC
>JBBMKB010081620.1:0-25418 GCA_037833945.1 Alaria marginata
GGCAAGCCGCACATCGCCTTCGGCGAGTGTTGCGGGAAATGGCCATTTCAAACCAAATGTTGCGCCAGCGCAACAGCACAACAGTCAATTAATGCCCTGTTCTGCACCAACAAGCAGCAGTGATAAAACTATCGGTTGGGTTTCACTGCACCCTTGCACGCGAGTACACACAGGATATATTACTATATACTAGTATCGAGGCCAATGCACGCCCGGCCTTTTCCAAGCCCCTAGCTCTGCACACAAGTCCAGATGTCATACTGTACTCTGATATTATTGCACGAGGTGCAACGTAGAAATATGCAGGTCTCAACTAACAGCGTTCCGCTCCTTGCGGCTGGTGTAGGTATATATGCCATTTTTTTGACACGGCGAAAGGGACTCCTGTCGGAACATGAAACAAATTGTTACGGAAAAAAGCCACCTAGTCCCGCCGTTTAGGTTAAAAATGTTAGGAGTCCACGACGAATTGAGTGTGCCTCCGCCAGAGACACGCTAAGGAAAGCGGGTAGCGACAGTGTCGGAAAAAAGAAGAGTGACGCTCGTCACTTGAAGAACTCCTTATATGTTTATAAATGCTGTGCCCATGAACCGGCTTTGATAAAAAAACAAGTGAAAATGCGGCCTTGATCAAGAATGTCGTGGTATAGTAATATTGTGAACCACAGCACATGCTTCACAATTGGTGTTTCAACGACGTTGGGTATTTCCTCTCCCGAGGAGCATCACTAGTAGAACTGCATTGGCCTAATATCAGTTTCTCTACCGTAGAATGCGTCGAGCGGTGTACGTTAGTGTCCTTAAGGCCGCGGGGGATCTAATACCACCCCCCATCCGCGGGTTTCTGGCTTACTCTATAATCTCTGGGTAAGTTTTTCGGTGCAGTCTATTCCACCGCATTGTTGACACGCTGCATTTCGACCACCAACGATTGAGCGCTCAGCATAGCGCATGTGCCTGTAGTTAGTGTTGAATCCACGCCAGCTCGTGATTCTCGTCGGATCGGATGTCCGTACGTTTTCAACGGAGGTCTACACGTCGAGTTTGGGGTGTTGCAGTGGTCGAAAATCGTAGAAATACAGAAGACATAAAGGAGGCAAAAAGACGACGCCAACTGAACGTTTGCACTTCACTTGAGACGCGTTCTACGATAGAGGTAGCATTTTTAGCGCTTTTACTTTCTGGAGTACGGGGCTCCTTAACCCAAATTCGTCGGAATGTCATTCTAATTTTTGCGATATTGATTTTTGTATAGATAGGCCACGGGTTGGTTCATCGGATTGCACTTTCAGTTTGCTCAAAATCATGTTTTCGGGGAGGTATAGAGCTCCTCAAGTGGGGAGCTTCAGGAAAAAACATGCTGTACCTCTATCGTAGAATGCGTCTTGAAGAAAGCTACATCTCCCTACAAGCAACCACAGACCGCAAAACTGAGACAAGCTCGCTACGAGGTGGATAACGGAGTCGGGTGCATCGGGTAGCAGTCATAAGCATCCAGAAATGACTCACGATGTGATTTGGTGAAGTCAAAGTTGCCAGCCAGCACACCAAACAAATCGCGAACTTACCTCAAAATACACGATTAGATTTGGCTTGCGAGTTAGTCTATAGCACCATGGCTACAGCACGCACAAAGAAATGACTTCCACCAGCAGTTAGCTGGGGTTCTTGCGGATCCGATCCCACACTAATTACAGGTACCCGAAAGAACGGGCGCACTAAGATATTACGTTCCCGCTTGAGGTGGTCTAAAAAAGGCGAAAACGGGCGATAACGGGCTAGAAAAACTCTGAATTCTTTAGATTTAGCATCACTTGTTTTTATCCGAGAAAAGTAGATCTTGCTTGTTAAACTCCTTACTCAATTTCCAAGTGGTTTGTATTTTCTGGCTAAACGCCTACTTAACATAGTATTCCTGGCGAATCCCCCGCGGCCCTACCTTCTGTAGTCTAGCATTCTTTGACGGCGACGTACGAAGTGTTGGCAATCCTCGTCGATCGAGTAGGCCAAACCGACGGCGCCCTCGATGCCTGGTTTGGCGGCCATTGTTGTTCTTCTCACATTAACTCGCATAAATCCATTACAGTACCGTGTCAAGGACACTCGCCCAAGGGTTCCTCCGATTCAATGCCCTGGTGGTATTTTGTGAGCACAAATTTATATATATGTATCTCGCCCAAGCCGACTGTTGTCGACGCGCAACCCGGAGACTTTTCCTCGTAAGAAGCCAGTCCGTATGGAAACATCTATCGGGATCGCTGTTCGACGAGGCCGAATATATTTAGGCGTCGCCGCTATGTATGATGAGAACAGACTGTACTATTGCGTGTAAAGCTAACGGCGCGTGCTCTACGTGCTAAACATTTGTTCCGCTATGGGTGCAGCCCAGAAGGCCTCCTCCACGGTGACTCATATTTTCTCACCCTGGCCTGGCTGAGAGCGAAAGTGAAAATAGTACTGTGGAGGCGTTAGACGAGACCTCTAGGGGCACGGGGTAGACACGTTTTGATCATTTTTTTTCTGAATGACGGGGGCGCTCCATAAATAAAAATCGTCGAAAAGTCATTTTTTTTTTTACTATTATTGTTTTGTACACGTAGGCCATGCGATACGAATGCCGATCGGGCTGCACTTTCAGCTTTCTCAAAATCAATTTTTGGATGGGGTATAATATATACCAGGTATCTTCTTGAGGAGGGATTCTCAGAAATGAACTGGTCCACACCTCTAAAGTAGCATGTATGTGTCCGTGGTACACAGTAGACAGCATTGTCATGTTGCGCAAGCTCGAATAGCGAATAGATTTAACAAAAAATTGAAAAGCAAAGATAGACTCTACTAATGTTCTGTATAGCATGAATGCCATTTTTTTATTGTTATGCTGCCGTAGTTATATAGTACTGTTGATACAGCACACATTCATATATTTACCGTATCATATAATATGATGTTATACTTTTTTCTTAATAATATTATACCAGGCACTCTGTGCCACGACAGCATCTGAAACACTGTGAAGCTGGAACAACAGGTTTGTCCCCCACCTACCTCTAACATACTGTAGATAAGTATATACCTACAGCATCTGCAACATGGCATACAGTAGCTGGAACAGCAGGTTGTTTCCCACGTATCGCTCCGAACCAACTTGTAGATACTTGTTACAGCGACGATAGTGAAATGCAATAAAAAAAGGGCGAACAAACCACCAGCTACAGACGTATCACAGCTACCGTAAAGTTGCTCGTACCCTGTGAGATTCAAGCATGCATGCATTACGTACCCAAACCACACGAGTTCAGAAACGGGGATCCTTGCGAAAACCTACAGAGTGTTGGGTACAACCGATGCTGCTGCGCAAAGTGAATGTAACGGAAGAAGCGACGGAAGAAGCGAACTCAATCTTGCATCCGCCGAATTCTGACTTTTGTAGTGAAGTGCTGTTGTTTTCGTACATGAGACGTGGAAGTTTTGAATCTATTGAGTTTTCAATGCCATGCAGCATATTATCGGGTGTGATGACGTCTCCGCAGAGGGGCATCCAATACCTTCAGTTAAAGACGAACCGCGCCACCGCACCAGCTTTATGTGCCTATCGACTTTTAATCTATATAGCTCGTCTAGGCTGTCGCGCACTCGTTTCTTGCGTTCATTTTCCACCCTTTGGGTGATGACGGCAATTCGTCTTACGCGCAGGTTCGTCGGGCTTCCCGTCGTTCTCACCCGTGGAGAGGAGGTTCCTCCTTGTGGCGCCAGCTGATCAAGTAATTTTGCCGAACTCCAATGTTACAAAACTGAATGCTTTCATGAATGGGTACATGAAAACCCTTGTTGTCTGTCTCATCTTGGAGCTGGAGGGTCTCGTGTTGACTCTTTCGTGGAGGCCTAATACATAAGAGGACCTTCCCTAGGACGACTCCTGCAAGCACCTCGAACAATTTACAACACATCGTGTCCTGGGCGAGTCTCCCATCAGGAGTGCGGGCATCTCCGCGACCACCACTGCACATGCGCGCGAAGCACATAGCCCCCGAAATCGCCCGCGAGGCCTAACAGGCCCTTCTATATGAGAGGTGAGAGGGGGGGGCGATGATACACCACCACCGAGGCGCATACTAACCCGTTGTGATGCCCGCGATGTACGGAATGAACATATGCCCCCTCTAACTTGCCCCAACTTGCTCAGAGCGGATAATTCAAGCGCAGGGTAAACCCACCGCAAGGGCCGCTATGCTGTAGGGCGCCCCGCCTAGCTCGTAGGCTGTTGGGGGGCACGTGCAGCCCGTGCGGTTGCAGGGGCCCTCTGCCTGTCATGTGTGGGGGCTGGTTACCGCCTGTGGTTGAGCAATCAAGGGTGACACTCACAACCCACCGGTACGGGATGATACTACATGCGATTAACTTTTTGACCATTTTCCAACTCATAAAAATGATCCTACTAAAAAAAGTTAAAATTCCAAGTTGAAAGGCGGAAGAGTTCAAGAATAGATAGATGCGTTCTAGGGTAGAGGTATCACTTTTTGGCGTTTTAACTTTCTGAATATAACGGGGCACCTGAACCCAAAATCGTAGGAATATCCTTCCATTTTTGCCAGTTTCATTGTATTTTTAATGGATGGGCCACGGGTTCGTTGATCGGGTTGCACTTCCAGCTCGTTCAAAATCTGTTTTTCGGTGAGGCATGGAGCTCCTCAAGTGAGGACCCTTAGAAGGCAAATACTAATGCTGCACCGATATCATACCATGCGTCGATAGTACGGCTTGGTCCGCAATAGAGGGAGAGTGCAGTGGTATGCTGTACATTAGTTTCTTTGGTGTACCTAGCCTGGTCACTGAGAATATAACAGCAGCGCTGGTCTGCACCTTAACTCCGTGTTGACGTTGTTTTTTCCACGACACCCAACAATAGGTAAGGCTCTTCGAGAGCGGTTTGCCTGGGTTTAGTGTGGGATAGTCCACATCCGCCCAGCCTTGTCCCACTCCAAACAATATACTCCAGTCGGTTTACTCTAAACTCAAGTGTTTCTTCCACGTGTCGGCAGTGCAGTGCTAAGACGCGTCTGACGTATCAGTGACATGTTTCTTGTTTCTCCGCCTCGTCGCAGACGGGGAACCGTCACTTGGGCACTTCCTGGATTCACGAAAAATGTGTATGCGGCCATCAAGCAGAACCATACCTGTTGCACCTTCCTGCAAGCCATCAACAATACACTGCGTGCTTGCGTTCTATTGATAGAATGTACACCATTTTCATAGTATAGACTACCAGGTATAGACTACCCATCTTGCTTATATTATACCTGGTATACTACTGGTATGTGGGATGTTATTTACATGAATCCTACATTACTTGCGACTGGTAGAATTTCTCAACATGTTGACACACTATTATATGATAGTATTAATACCTTGTTGCACACAACGCATACGGGGCCTTGGGTTGTCAGTTGTCAGGTACCGTGGCATGGCCGTTTTCAGGTGGCGTGGCGTCATACGGCTGTACGACATCAAGTCGCATAGCGAGACGAGAAGGAGGGGTAGAGGAAGTGCGTATCGGAGCTTTGAGAGTGGTGTGTCCTGAATTGACGAGGGCGCGTGGTCCCCCTCCCGCAAGTCGCTATACCTTCAACCTGACAACAGCACAGCAGCAGGAATATAAGTTCCATTTTATTGCATCGTCTCGTTCTTGTTCCAGGAACTAAAAAAAGCGTGTTGTTGCCTGTCCGGGGTTTATTGTGACGTCACAGTGATGGCCCATTTCCGAGGATGCAGTCGACCTATATACCAGGTGTACCATAAGGCACAGGACACCGAATAAGAAACCGGGTGTTAAGGGACAGAGTTTAAAACATTAAGAATGTAGCAAGAAACAAGGTAATGAGGGACAGGGTGATCAGATACAGGGTGATAAGAAACAGAGGAATAAGAAAGGGAGGCTGAACCTTAGACGAAAACAGTAAACCCGGGACCCGTTACACGGAGGTTGGTGTAGAACATACTCTCTCCTATACAAGAAGAACCCAGCCTGCGACAAATATATTTCTGCTTCTTGTTGACGGTCTCGTTCTGTAGTGTTTTTGAAAGTGCCGAACTGGGTTAAATTTCTATCAATTCTTGTTGCTGCTCTTGAGACCAAACTTTTAACTTGTTTAGTATGTACTCTGCGGACCAAACTACGAATTTTCTTCTGCCTATATAGTGTGTACAACACTTTCATATGTTTGAGTATTTTAATCTGAAGTGGTCGTACATGGAGTGGGACCTCTCTACCCCCCTGAGTTGCTTGCGCCTCGCTCTATCGCGTGTCGGGCGTAGCGGCTTTCGTGCTCATATGCCCAACGACTTCCTCCATGGAATCATGACGCGTTCTACGCTTATAGAGGTAGATGTGGCACGTTTTAGCGTTTTTACTTTCTTGATGACGGGGCTCCTTACCCCTAAATCGTCGGAATGTACTTCTTTTTTTGCCGTATGTTTGTTTCGTACAGATAGGCCGCAGGTTTGTTGATCGGATGGCAATTTTCATTTTTCTTAAAGCTAGTTTTTCGGTGAGGTATTTAGAGCTCTTCAAGTGAGGAACAGCTTCAGAACAAATATGCTGTACCTCTATCATCATCGTAGAATGCGTCCCATGAATTTGTATTGTCTATACTGTCCCTGCGAAACCTCACGCTAGATCGGAAGCTTTTCGCGTGCAGTGGGTTTTGACGGTGGCCACAGGCGTCGCTGTCGGCGATACAAGGGCATCCCATGTTTAGGAATAAACGAACGCCAAAACCGTCGGCACTACTAAGGACGGAGACACAACTAGCATTACGGGGGACCATAGTAAACAGGACCTACAGTACACACAAAAACCTATATATTTACCTAATTTTACTAATGGTATTTGGTCCTATTTACTATAGTCCTCCGTAAGACCATTGCTGGGCGACTGAAGAAGAGGCGATGTACAACACCAAACCTTTCATAAGTACACGCAGGCCGAGGTTTACAACAATCGTTGAAGGTCTCGGGAGCCGTTACACAGTACCGCAGTCCAGCCACTCGAACAAGAAAACACAGGGTGATGATGAAGACAGGTTGATATTTACAGGGGAATAAAAAAGCCAGGAGCCATTGTATACTGAAGCTAGTGTAGAAGGTACCCTTTCACGTGCTACGAAATTCAACCTGACTGAGCCGTCATTTCTGCTACGTATTAGGTGTCTTGTACCAGACTGATGATGTATGTGATGAGGTAAATCAAGCCCGCGTTTTTAACTAAGAACGTTTGTCTCGACCGGCGTTTTGTTTCCACAGCGTATGCTACTACTGCCAATAATATAGTCTACACACGTTGGTATCCTGTCATGGACTTTTACAGTACAAAACCGTATGAAATGATAAACTGTAGCAGCATAGGCCAAACAATTTACCAAGCATGTGATACAGGACAAGGTACAGGTGTACTAAGCCAACCAGGTTGCCATAAGGAAGCAAACCTGATGTTTACAGGAGAATTCGAAGCTCGGGAGGTGTTGTACTGAAGTTGGCAGATATCGGATAGTTTCTCAAACCAGAATTCCTAAAAGCCTACGTCAGCAAAAAAATGGAGGTCCTGTGAGGACAGTAAATGGCTAAAACACAGCTTAGGAACAACCACTTGGGGGTGATGGGTGAATCGGACGAAGAATGCCATGCGAGGGTGGCAATGGACTATCGAGGCGACCAATTGCAGTAGTAGAGTTATCCTATCAGTATGAGCTTGTCTGTGTTCTTCACACTTTTCGAACTGCTTCTTCTTCCAACCATCTACATCTAGCACATTCACAGTGTCCGCGTCGATTCCTACTCCTGGCGAGGGAAAGCCTCTGTGGTCACAAACTTAAAGACACTACTGTAGGTGCTGTTGAACGCCATATTTACAGTTAGTCTACTTCGAATTATCGTGCGCATAGTCTAGGCACATGGACACTATACTGTAGTTATGCAACAGTAATGTTTCAAGTTTTTACACATCGCTATGGAATGTAGATGGTAAATAATCGTTGTTAAGAAACTGGCGTGCAACGGCGCATCTACAACAGCCTAATACAGTTGGTACGTGACAGCTTGGTTTAATACCACATGGTACCAGGGTAGTGGCTCGTTTGGGCCCCGTCGTTTTTCGAAAGAAGATCACCCCAGGGAGGGCCTTTTTTGCTCATGGCAGACAGAGAGTCCAAACGCCAGAATGCGATGCTGTCGACGTGACGTAAACACCAGAAGCTAAGGCGTGCGGTTCGTATGACATGTACCTGTGTCATGTGGTCCGCACATTTTGGTGGGGTTCTTCTTCTTCGCGTTCTTCAATGTTACCGAGGCCTCATCGATCGCCTATGCTTGATCCGTTACCGCCGCCTGGAACTGAAATAATACACGGGATATTTGGCCATTCCCAGAAGATGGAAGGTTTGTGGTTTATAACATTTACCTTACGCAAGGGTTGCAGTATATATTACACCACCGAGATGGTATCAGAACACCTATATTAAGTGTTCCCCAACAATATTCAGATGTATGCGACGAATAACCTAGGTGTACGCGCCAAGGCATACACAAATCGCTGCACATGAATCTGCACACGAAATGGTATAGGCGGCGAAATGTGCCCCGACCTCCCAGCTTGCGTGTTGCCTTTGAAAAGGATTTTCGGATACTTACCACGAGAAACTTACATTACTTCAAAATAAAATACTCTCCAGCTGTGAGATCGAAAACTTTGATCGAAGCTCATCTTTGCACCCTGTGTGTGACACTCCGATCGCGCGTAATATAGGGTGTGTATGTCCTCAGGAAACATATGTAGGTCAGCGGCTCCCCGTAGTGCCAGCTATTACGGGGAACGTAGTTAATAGGACCTACGGTAAACACTAAAAACTATATGTTTCTCTATTTTTACTACCAATATTTGGTCCTATTAACTACGTTCCCCCGTAATAGTACCAGAATCAACACGGTGATGCCAAATAGTCTGTGCGCGGAAACAAAGAAGGCATATATATGCTGTCCCGTTTAGAGCTCACCTGCCTTCCGTAGCACTCTTGATGGCGATAATTTCCGCGCGCGTAGCTTAACACCATCTTGGAGGATGAACCTTGGTATACCTCTGGCTTTCTTCAAACGCACGAGCAAACTATTTTGTTTTCGTCGTCTAGCTCGTACATACTCGCACGGCTGCTGTATGTAGTACATCGCATAGGTGCCACTGCCGTTGGTTTTCGACAATAATAGCTGTCCGCGTGCAAGTCGGAAAAAATGCTTCAAAGACACCTCATCCATGCATGAGTATGTACGGCTTCTGGTCCTGACACAACTCGTCGCCGCAACCCCAGCGGTTGCCATGAGGAGACCACAAGACCGCGCCGTATATGTATATGGGTGGGGTCTACGTTGGGACACGAGGCCCCATCCAATCTACCAGGTATTTGTGTTCCCTCTGTTCTATTGCCTTCTTGGCTTTTTTTTTGTCCAGATAGCTATTTTCGCCGTGACTTAGGGGGGTGGTCGCACAGCAGAGGTACCTCCACCCCTCTTCTCTCCCCACACAGCGGTCTTTGCCTTCAGTTTAGTCGCGATATACTTACAGTACATTTTCTGCGGGGGGGCTGCAGGTAGTATTGCAATAGCCCAGTATTCAAAACAAAAGTATTACCCGGCAGCATGTAAACTATGGTGTGGAATATGGAAGAGTACGTGTCACACATAGATATATTGTTTACTGTTATACGGCGGGACTGTCAAGTGGCCGTTGTTCGGTTCGATGTTGGTTGCCGATGACAAAGATGGTTGGATGGGTGGATGGCTGGACGGGTGGATGGATGGCAGTATCGGCAGCACAAATTGTACTCCTGTATGTACACAGCAAAAATAGAAATTATTCCGCTTTGTCTGATAGCAACTTCCCCCCACATTAAAGTATGTTCGTTGGCACGCAGTCAGTTCAGTCTGTTAGAATAAAGGCTCTACTGCGCCGAACATCGCACCAGCTATCAGACCGACGCTAAAAACGATTTGTCGTTTAGAAATATCTACGCGCCCTCGCCCGTCTATTGCCTACCCACAATTCATCATCTTCCGATGCCGAGCTCTCCATATCCTGACAACTTTTAGCGCCGTGGGGGGTTTCGCCACTCACTGCGTATACTCCAGGGTTCCTCGATAAAAATGCTCGCGTTAGCTTATTGACTTAATTCGAGTACGGTATTTAGGTATCGATGTATTAGGTAAAATCTGGAGTTACCGTCCATCTAACAGCGGGGAGTTATATTAAGCAATACCCCTGCAACTAGAATAGATCCACAATGTTTTAATAGGTACATATATATACAGTTTCATGTCGTCGAGGGCCCGGTTATTGGTCTCATTTATTTGGGGAGGTTCGTTTTACCTGGGAGCACATGCCGAACGTGTGTTCGACAAATAGGCCTCCTGGCTCCTGGGCCCCCAAAAGCAGGACAGAGCAGAATGGGTAGATACTTGCAGAGACACGACTCTATATACCAAGCCCCTATATGTGGGCATGAATCAGGGGTTTTGCCCTAACCCATTCCGTCGTTCAAGGCAGGGGTAATAGATGTAAAGTGCACTGTGGTAATGGCCAACGTTTTACCCCGAATCTCCAGTTGGTTGGTCAGTCAGCTCTATCTCGGCATGCTAAATATTGTCCTATCGTGCAGCTTCGCTGTGATGTTTTGGGCCATAGGACCGATTATCAGAAACTTTAGTAAACAAACGAAGGCAGAGGCCGCCTGTGGTATGCACGGAAACAAACTATACATCGTGTTCTGATATATGGTACCTGGTATATGTGTATTTCGTGTTGCGGAAGTGGGACGAGAAGCGGGCAAACTACCGCTCGGATAATTGTGATGCCACGACGGACAATGAGCGAAGGAGTGTGCCTCCCCCACCTCATGGGCAACTGGCGTCCGGATATATCATATGTATTACAAATAGGGGAAAATGTATAATATAACCCTTTATAGTTTCTACATTTAGTGGTATATCGTGGATGTGGCGTTTGTTGCTGCGTTTCGAGTTTTTGCTTGTAGCGTTATTCTAGGTTCCACACTGGCAGCTCGCATACTGATATCGTTAGCGGCCGAAATCAGCACGGGTTATTGTGGATCGCTAAGGAAACCAACGCAATATCCCATTCGCGAGGAGAACAAGATTGTCCGCGATTCGACCCGCCACGCACGCACGCAAGCCCGTGGATCTGCCCCTGCCCTCCCCACACCCCGCCACAACAACACTAATCATACCGCACAACAACACAGCACCAACAGCAGCGCACCTTGCTTCAAACTACACCCTATCGTATAGGGGCGAGACAACGCTTAAGCGTGCTGTAGGGAACCACAAACGTCGACGATGCTTCGACTGACGGCGGTCGTGGGTATGCTGGCAGCCAGGCAGGCCGCCGCGGCAAACACAGCTTCGCCTAACAAGGCCATCGCTAAACCGGGGTGCGACGCGAGTATCACGGTGTCTATCAGATACTCCTCGCAGTCGGCGGGACTGTACGTCGAGTCCGCAGACGGCACCACGCGGGGTGGCTGCGTCACTCTTAAATCTATCTGGGAAAAGCTGGGCAGCAGCGCAGCGATCAGCGCGGTGGACTCCAGCACCGGGAATGTCAGCGGCACCGCGACTGGAACCTGGCTTATCACGGAAAGCCTCTACGTGGAAGACGGCATCACTCTCCAGGTGACACAAGCAGAAACTATGATTTGTTGTTCAAACACAGTTACATGAAGTGCGTTACCTGTGAGTTAGATCGAATAAGAGTTATGTTTCATTCAAAGTGACCGGCGATGAGTAGTTTTTGTTGTTTTTGTAACAATATGTATATGAATTGCGTGAGTGTGATTTCGACACAGTTAGGGTGAACGCGGGTGAACGCTGTTCAAACGTTACCGAGAGGAACATAGCGTGTTGCTGATATTTTACACTTGAAGGATGCTTGTGTGAATGTTACCAGCTTGTGAGTCGACCGATTGATACTCTAGCTGCTGTGAGTTCCGGCCGTTTTAATGGCTCGTGATCCAAGTAACACATTATAGATTGTTTTGTGATCGAGGTGACACAGCAAGAAACCATGTAGTTGTTTGCCACCAGCCACCGACCGACGCCGTGTGGACTTCCACACCAACATAGTTAGTAGCTCTTTTTGAACCTAACATCTCCGACCGGCGGTCTCTTCTCATGATCTGAGGAACTCCTACGTATCGTCGAAATGTTGTGTTGTTGTGTCTCACTAACAAACTCGTTTATTTGTGAATTGCTTACAGCACCGGCCCGCTGATAAGAAACCGAGACGTTGGTTTTAGGCTGGGTTTCTTATTTTAAAAAGGGTCAGTCCTACACTAACTTCAGTATAACAGATGTCGACTTCTTATTTCCCCGTGATGTTTTAGGCTGAGTTTCTTGTACGCCTCTTTCTTATGAGAGGGCCGGCAGTGTACTTACGCACCCGATGGGATGACAATTCGTTGGGTCAAGCTTATACTGCTGTTTACCGAAAACACATACTCGGATGAGGAACAGAGCTCCTCCATTAATAAGCGTCTATAAATCACGTGTATCGTACAATACCATATGACGACAGCCTTCCCTGCGAGAGGCAGTCACTACGTCATACATACACTATTAATTAATAGTGAATTACGTCACGATGTCAAGCCCACCGCACGAAGAAGGCAGCCAACAAGTCAACCTGGCGCCAAAGTAAAATAATAATTCCAGCATGTGGGGATGCACATCGCTCGCATCTCTTCAACAAAATTCACTCGTACGAGTACACATGGTATCTCGTACACTCGTATAATAGTACAGCGCTATAAGTTTACCTGGCAGAGTATATTAATAAAATTCGAAAATAGGTGCAGGGGAACCTTTGAATTCAGCAGGAATGCAATACTTACGTTGTTCCTACCTGACTGAGCGATATACTCAAAACCCCCCACCCACAACGGCCGGGCCCTGTCTTTTGGTGGCCAGGTGCACGGTGTGTCCGCAGGGGGCGACGCGGATGAGGTCCGCCTTCTGAGTACGAGCGACACGTACATCGCCCTGAGCGCCCACGGAGGAAGCTTGGACTTCTTAAGCACCAAGGTAAGGGCTTGAGGACACGTTCTGACAGCAAAAGGACACGGTCAAGGTTGGGAGCAACTTGTTGTCGTGTTACTACGTAATCTACCGTCGCCACAGCTTATTTGCACGGCAGGATTTCATGGAGTGTTTATATTCCAGTTGGAAATCCACCCATTTTTGGGGAAACAACACTACATTTCTAAGAAATATTGTGAAAAATTGCTGTTTTCAGGCACTGAACTTGGATAAAAGGCGTAGGCGGGTATTCTTTTCTGGGACGTGCTAAAATCCGTCAACAGTGGAATCGCACCTCCATGTTTGGGCGGAAAACGAATTTAACAATTTCTGTGACCTAAGGTTTAAAAAAAAGTACGCCATATATACGGGTGAACTTAATCCGAATGTTTTCTTCTTGGGCACTGTATACATTGTATGCACTGCTTGGGACTAAGTGTTACACAATATTTACAGAAAAGAGGGTGTCAGGCGGTGTATTCAACCATCGTTTCACATTGTTCGCCGTGCTGCCAGCTCGGGACACACATCGGTTGCGGATTTTCTCTTAAAAGTCCTGTTTGTCCTGTATCATTCGTGTGCTGTCCCATTGGCCCTGAAGTCATGCTCTTTTAGCACATCATAAGCCCGCCAATCAAAAATACCTATTACGGGGGACCATAGTAAATAGGAACAAATATTGGTAGCAAAAATAGGGAAATATATAGGTTGTTGTGCGTACCGTAGGTCCTATTTACTATGTATGGTCCCCCGTAAATAGTCTGAGCGAGGCTTGAAAACTTGGTGTGACACCAAGCTTTCGAAAACCTTTGAGCGCAGGTTATTGTACTGGACTTAGTGTTGCGCTCGCCCATGGGAACTATTCTTAATCCAATTTTCTGCGCGCACCCTCGCACACGTGGAAGCCTGTCCTTCTTCTCGGGTATTATAAACTGTGAGCCTATACGGCTCGTACTGTGTTTATAAATATGTTCATGTATGTGGGCATGTCGGACAAAATGGGTAGCGTGAGCTTCAACGTCAATGGATATTGCAGTCGAACATGCACACGTACAAAACCAACACCGGTAGTACATTGGAAACCAAACGTATTTTTCTTGCCTGAAATCCGGTCCCGCGAACACTGCGCTTCAACATTTATCGTCGTGCTCTCTTACCTAACGACCGCAAACAAAATATACGCCTGGGATAGTTGGAAGGACGCCGCCGATGACGACGAGGACGACGATGGCCTATCGGTTTCTTGTATTAATACTGCAAACAAAAACACCATACACTCGCCTCGTCCTACGATAGACCCCCCCAAACGTCTTTAACGAAATCGCCGGTTTTGAAACCTGCTTCACGCGCTATCTCCTGAAATATAGTGCCACTTGCCACCCCGACGTCATCGTTCGACAGTCCTTTCCAAAACCAGAAAATATTTGAAGTTATTTTCCCCATAGTATCCTGCCTCGTGTCCTCGTGTCGGGCAGCCATGAAACGTTCGTTAAATACATCGATGGTTTTGTGGGGGGTCTATCGTAGAACGAGTCACTCGCAAAACTCAGGGTATAGTTAGTTTGTCCCACAAAAAAAGCGTAGATATATGCAGTTCTAAAGGTTATCTTCACCTTGTGCGTGCGTCCGAATCGCCTTTCAGGTGTTCGCGTGGGATACCTCCACCAATTCCGTCGACAAGAACGAAGACGATGGGCGGTCGTACATCAGCGCCGTATCCCAGGTGATTACCGACGCCAGCGAGACGTGCGATGGCAGGGCGAGAAACGACTATGGAGAGGCAAGGATGGACATCGAGGATAGCGAAATGGGATATCTCGGGTTCCACGATGGCGAGAGCTACGGCCTCACATGGAAGGTGGGAAGCGAAACACCCCTGTAACAAGGCATTGGGTTGGTGGCATATGTATACACCCGTGGCGATAGTTGCTTGATATTCGACAAAGCGTTGAGGGGGGGGGGGGGGAACTTCGGGGGTTAACCTTTGTTTGCTCTGCTTACAACGAAGACGATGTGTTGGTTGCTGCTCGAAACGCGGGCGGTAGAGTAGATTACTTGTTTACGCACTTGTCGGTTTCCGGTTGGTTGGAATAAATCGACGTGGGATGCTTAAGCTTCCCCTGGCAGATGCCAAAAGCACAGCAACAAAGGGAGTACCAGGGCAATGAAAAAAACTGGTAAAGGAATCGATCCCTGGGTGTATGACATGTGTCATACCACGGTCGAAAGTTTCCCGTCTTGCAAGGGGGATGTTCAACCTGATGTCAGACTATTTCAACACAAGTAAAAAGGTTTCAATATGTTGTTGGAATCACCCCAAGTTGGCCAATGGTTTATAAAACAAGCCTTCTATGCAATGAAGACAGCTTGCGCGCGTAAATAAACCTGATGCCTTACGTTAACCCGTCACCAAGTATCTAGTACCTGACACCAGGTACGTACATGGCTTTTGTCCCATCTTTGCCGTGCCGACTCGATATCTGACCCATCCCTAAATCACACGTCCAAACAGGTTCGAGGATACTGCAAAGACGAGAGCAACCCGGAGGTGTTCGACAACGTCAACGTGTACGGCAACATTTACGATTCCGACATCCACCACAATCACTTCGGGGTCTACACGTACGGCCACGAGCAAGGAGACTGGAGGAGGAACAAGATGCACGACAACACCGCTTACGGCTTTGACCCCCACGACGACAGCGACTTCTTGACCATCCACGACAACACCGTCTACAACAACGTCAACCACGGCATCATTGCGTCCAAGCGCTGCAACGGAGTATCCATCCAGGTGTGAAAATGTTCCAAAGTAGCGTCTGGAGGTTCGCTACGCCTGTGGTGTTGTGTGCAGCATCGCCACTCTTGTTTGGTTTCGGCTTCAAAACCGTCCGCTTTGGTCATTATTTGATTCGTAGCGATATTTGATGACGATCGTATAAACAGATTGAACCCAAACACAAAAGGTTAACCGGTAAATCAAAACAGAGGTATCCGGCACGGTGCTCGAGCTATTGTGCCTCTAATAGGCGGTAGTGTCCTTTTAGTCGATACCACCCCTGTGAATATGTATTGGACTTCGCTTTAAGCCTTTACGACGTGATGCGTGACCCCGACATCTGATATATTCGCCTAGAGCTCAAAGTGCATAACGAACGATCTTCGCTTTTGCTTTTGCTTTTACATCTTCCTTCATTCAGGGAAACGAGGTGTACGGCGGCGGTGATAAGTCGGTCGGCATATTCCTGCACAGAAGCAGCGACAACGCCGTTGTCAAAGGTGAGAAACATACTCAAGGCGTTACTTCGAACACCGCTTCTGCATGCTAGCAACCCGAGCGCATATAGAAACCGTGGGCGTTGTTAGCCTTCTCCGTTCGAACTGATCTTCATAACGCGGGTCTAACAAATTCCACCGCGGATCGAGTTGTTCTGGCTGTTGAATACAGCGGCGGTCGACTATTTTGTTTTTAATAGATTGCAAAGCCTCTTGAGTCCACCACTGATGTAAGAGTACTGATGTAAGCTGGGTACCTTACAGGGCTTATTTACCCTTGGTGTTACATGGAAAAGGTGGAGTCCGTGCTTAAACGTAAGTTACGTCCAGGGCTAAAGCGAGAAGAAGGAGCACCGGCCTCCATCTTGAACGTGGTATATGGCCAACGTTACCAGAACGCTACGATAAAAGCGCTGATACATTGAAACAGGCTACACTAGCGTGGACACTCATGATTGTTGCCAAGTAGTCACGTTTCACGCGCCCCCGGCGTCGTCCGGTTTGCGTTACATTTTATGAAGGCAACTACGTCCACGGCAATGGCGACGCTGGAATGGCCCTGATGGAGGCGTTCGATGCCAAGATATCCAACAACATTTTCGAGGACAACAAGTACGGTATCCGGATGTCCGTGGGATGTGCTGACAACGTATTCTCCAACAACCAAATCATCGACTCTACCAAGTGAGAAACGTAGTCCTGGGTATCGACTACAAGGACGAACGCCGGTAGTCTGAAGTTCTTTGCAATGCTCCTGCTCGCGGTTTCGATCGATGCCTCGTTTTAACGCCCGCAGAAGTAAATACCGCAGGATCTGTTTCTAGTTTCAACGCTGCTTTGCGCCTTGATCGTGTTTTCTGGACAAACTCGTCTCCCGATCGACAAAAAAACGCCGACTTACTAGACAACGCAAAAACATACCTATTTACAGCATATTAAGTTGCATTCAAGGCATTCATACATTTTATTTTCCGAGGTAGGCACTAGGTACAAAAACACCGTACGCTCTACCTAGCACGAACCAGCCTGGCTGTAGCCATATCTATGTCCCACGCAACATTGACCGCAAAAAACGACTGTTTCCCGCCTGCAGGTACAACGTCTACACCTATGACGGGACCGATGAGCCGTGGGTGGTGGCGTCTGGACGGCCGCAAAACAACATCTTCTCAACCAACACAATCACCGGAGGCACCGAAACCATTAAACTCAGGTTGGCCGACGGTACGGAGTTTATCGACAACACGTTCGAGGGGGCCACGACGGCCCGCTTCGAGGACTGTTCGGGAACGGTTGTGTCGGGAAACACTGGTCTGGACGGTACCAAGCTGAGGATCACCGACGGATCTTGTTTCGCCAAGGGTTCGGACGCTATCTTCACCCCTACGTGCTGACAGCAGTTGCGCCCTGTTTGCTGTACCCATGGTGCTCGATTGGCTGACGGTGACAGGCACCCTATTTGTTAACGATAGTAACAAAACCCTAAGACGGAGGCACCTCGTGCGTGCCTTCTGCTGCCCTGAAGGTTAGGCTTCCAGATTTATTTGTTGATTCGTTTGGGGCTGCTTCTCGCGTTAATTTGCAGCAGCTTGGATGGAACTGATCAGATGAACTGCACATCCTGTCGTCTGTAAAATAGTGGGCCGGTGCGCTTTTGTAATTGGTTGTTCCGCAGAGCCACTGCAGGGGCGGGTTGTTTCGTTATTTGTACTGCTTGTCGCCCAACGTTAGTTGTATTTCCGTTCAATATAGGGCCTTTTTTCAAGTAACGTCCACCAATCAGGTGCACAACCGGTTTAGGTGCGACCTGAGGGTTGTTTCTGGTAAATCGATTTAAGAGATAGTCGGGTGTGCGTGTGTGTTACGGGCCTTGGAGTTACGATGAAACGATATGTGCCTGCCACACTAGCTCAACCTACACATCAAGCCACGAGTGAGTACAGACCCGCCGTGGATACGAATATTGTGCGATTATGTGCTTTGGGAGGGTGTTCTTGTAGGACGTTTTGCGGGATTTGTCTTCGAAGATAAATATGTACCCTGTGCGCGACGGCGTAGTGTTGCCCGAGAGCTAGCTGTTTGCAACTACTGTTCCTATCATGCAATTTGTACACCTTGTTGAATTATAATGTAGCATGGGGGTGTACGAACATGGTAGCGGGGTTCGTGGCTTCAACGGTACCTCAAGCTACCGCGTGAGTAGGTCTATCCTGAATAGTATGCTACCAGGGGTTGGAACCCTTTATCCTTGCTGTGTGTTGCTGTCACAATTAGTCCCTTTTCGTACTATACGAAGTATATGTTTACGCTGTTGGAAGTAGTGTTTTCGATGTTAGTTAGTGTGTGCTAAGCACAATGCCTGTTTGTGTTTGCAATCACCGGACCATCGGGTGCGGGATAACCAGCCCATCAACGGTGTTTTTGGTAAAGCTGGCTTACGTTGATACCGGCAAAAACCCTCCACGGATATGGGCTCCGTGCGCCGGGTTCACCCTTGGCATCAGAGAATCTCACCAGGACTCCATCCTGTCCCGCGCACAAGAGCGCTTTACAAATTTGATAGAGAAAATCTGGTCGGAAACCTTATTCCATAGTGTGCGGTGCCGTTGTTTTAGCCTCACAAAATGGCGCGGAGTTCGTGACTGGACGCCGCGCCTCCTTGTATTGATGTTTATCGATGGGAAGCGATGTATGTGCACCGGGCGTGGTATGTAAAATACATCACCACTCTCGCATATCGATTATGCCCTCCGGTCGCCATGTAGCTAGGGGAGGGTAAGCTAGTTTGACGCCTGCCGATGGTTTAAAGCTTGTCGGTGTCGTGGGCTGTCGGTTGCCGTCTGTTTGTATATCAATTCATTTTGAGTCGGACATGGCAGGGCCCAGTTTGTGAGAGAGGGAAACAGCGTTAAAGCGAGTTTGTTAGCTCGGTACGTCCTGGAGGCGTGTAGGATGGGGGGAGGGGGGGCTTTGGAAAATAAGTACATAGGACATGGAACGGTTTTGCGCAGCCAGTCGATTTGTACGCTGCAGTGACACGGGTATAATAGAGCGGTGGCACTTAATGGTCATGCCCTGTAAGGCTCATGGTGTAGTCCTCACCCGAGGAATCGAAAATATCGACGTAATCACACGTGTGAGGTTTTCGGGGGTTTTCAATACGTGAAGCGTGCAAGTCTCCTTGCATTCAGTTTCTAGGCGAGCTACGGAGCTCCTCAGCAGAGAGGCGTTATGGTACCTGTATGTGCCTTCCAACGGTAGCCTGCGTCCAGTGCAGGATTTATATGTAGCGTCTTGTACATCAGCTCAGAGGTTAAGTTAGGCCTAACAAACGCCCTGGCACAAGGGAAGGCGGGACACACTACGTCTTGTTCAAGTTCAGACACGATGTGTTTGGGAAACGGTGGTCCCTATCTCGGTGTAATAAGTTGCTGGGAAAATATATATATTTTCACGATGATTTCAGACGCCACTACGAAGGTTCCAATTTGGCGTCTCCATACGCCGCGGCCGCTAGTCCCCACGGTATCGGGGCACGTCGTTCCATGCAACCACATGGTCCTTTGGCTCTTCCAATCGTGAAAATAGGACACACAAAGCCCATCGCCATGGACCAAAGGTTTCTACGCTTCTACCACCGGCGTCGGCACGAGGGTAGAATACAAAACGTTCGGCTATCTCCCTCTGTGCACTGTTGTCCAGGCCACTCTCCTGCCACCGCAGAGATTGACTACCGCAGGGCTAGCAAAGCTGCGGCCTCCATATGGACGAGCGGCTCGAGCGGGTCGCGAGGAACTGTCAGACAGCACAGCAGTGAACCACGTTTTGTGTGTCTTGTCTACCAAAACAAACATTCCAGACACATTCTACGATAGAGGTGCAGCATGTTGTTTTCGATTCTCCTCACTTGAGGATCTCCATGCCTTACCCCGAAAGAACTGTTTTAGAGCAAACTGAAAGTGCAATCTGACCAACAAACCCGTGGCCCACCTACAAGTAAAAACATGTGGCTGAAGTCGAATGATGTTCCGACGAGTTTCGGTTAAAGAGCCCCGTCATCCAGAAAGTAAAAACGCCTTAATGTGCTACCTCAATCGTAAAACGCGTCTTCAGCCAATATCGTAGAAGGTATACCCCCAACGACAGCCTTCTGGACAGGCCTTGGCCACGGGTGTCATCCCTTCTCCCCCCCGGTACGTACCCTTGGTTGATCGCACGTGCGTTTATTTATCGAGTCATCCCACGGCAGGGGTCGCACATTTTGGGGCGAAACGGTCCTGACCGGTTGAGCCCCTGAAGTGAGGAACCACCGGTCGGTATGACCATTTTACGGGTTCTTTTGCCTTAGGATTATGGGATAGAAATGTTGATCGGGTTGCGAGAAGGAAACTCTTGGAAGTAATGTTTCGGGTGAGATATTGAGCTCCTCATGTCAGGAGCTCAGACGTGCATTGCTGCACCCCTACCGTGGGATAACTCTATCGCGCATAGGGTTCGGCTTTCCCAGCGTTACCAGTGTTCGTCAGGTAGGATCGTATTTACCCACCAGTGATTTCACGCCGCATCGCTTTACGATCTGCACGCGGAGGAGAGCAGATGCGTGCTACTTTGGAGTTACTACTTGTATGACACATTTTTTGCCGAACCGGTTTCGGAATGATGCGGCTCCTTATCCCAAAACCGTCGGAATTTCGTTGTTTTTTCTGCAACTTGTTTCATCGCATACATCTAGTTCCTGTGACTATTCATCGGAGAGAACTTATATGTTTGTCCCCCGAATCAGGTTTTCGGTGGGGTATGGAGCCCCTCCCCAGGGAGGAGTCTCAGACAATATAGTGTTAGCCTTTATCGCAGCATGCACCAGCAGACACTGAATATTGTCGCAGAAAAAGCGGGTAGCCTCTTCGAATGGCGTCGCACGGTGTGGGTTCCCAATGCGAGTCATCCCACGGTAGGGGTGCAGCCATAAGTTCCTGAGCTCCTGACATGAGGAGCTCAATATCTCACCGGAAACATGACTTCCAAGATTTTCGTTCGCGCAACCCGATCAACTTTTCTACCCGCTAGTCCTAAAATGAACGAACTCGTAAAACGATCGTACCAACCGGTAGTTCCTCACTTCAGGAGCTCAACCGGTCAGGAACATTTTACCCCAAAAAGTGCAACCCCTACTGTGGGATGACTCATGCGTAGTGAGCCTGTATTTCGATCTGGACACAGGACAACGACGAAGGGGAGAGCGTAGCATGGCCGCAACGGAACTACTACGTCAAAACGTACCAGCCCGATATATTAACCGTCATACACCCGTACGTATCTCATTTCGAATGCCACCAATTATTAGGCCCTTCGGCGTGGCTTCGAAAACGAAGAAGGAGACTACCGTGGCACTCGGGGCTACGTCTGCTCCAACGGAGACCAATGCGCCCGGGTTTGTGTGTCCGGGGCCTCGATCGTCCCTTTCCCGAGGGCAATACGACGGTGGTAGTATACCATGCGCGTGTCTTTCAAATATTATCCAACACGACCACCATCATCATCGCAGCCGCGGCAGCTCTACCTGCGTCAGAGCTTCCCGCCGATGGTACTATGGCTACCCATGCCCTCGTCCATGCCTCCCGCCTGTTCCATCCCCCTAGTGCCTCGGGCGCCAACCATCCATGAAATGGTACCACGGCCGAGTTATCCCACGGTAAAAGTGCAGCAATAAGTTTCGGAGTTTCTGACATGAGGAGCTCAATATCTCGCCCGAAACATGACTTCCAAGAGTTTTGTTCGCGTAACCCGATCAACATTTCTATCCGCTAGTCCTAAACCAATTACACTCGTAAAAGCATCACACCAACTGGTAGTTCCTCTTCCTCACTTCAGGAGCTCAACCGGTCAGGAACGTTTTTACCCCTAAAAGTGCAACCCCTACCGTGGGATGTCTCGACCCGGCACACCAACGTCGCACGCCCTAACGGCGATGCTATCCGCCGTCAGGGCCACGATCAACGAAGTTTAACGATATGATTATATCATGGGACGAGCGCTACGATATCTAGAGTCATCCCACGGTAGAGGGGTGATACGATAAGTTTCTGAGCTCCTGACATGAGGAGCTCAATATCTCACCCGAAACATGACGTCCAAGATTTCCGTTCGCGCAACCCGATCAACATGTCTATCCACTAGTCCCAAAACAAATGCACTCGTAAAATGATCATACTAACCGGTAGTTCCTCACTTCAAGAGCTCAACCGGTCAGGAACGTTTGACCCCAAACAGTGCATCCCCTACCGTGGGATGCCTCGATATCCGATCCGCGGGGCTCCTCAAGCGAAGGATATATCCACTTTTGTTTGGGCTTCAGCAACAAAACTCGTTTTGTTCCTAAGGTATGGGATTGTGTTAAACTATATTTCCCTTTTCATTTTCATCAAAATTTATTTTTTGTGGCTGAAGTACTAAGCTCATCAAGCCAGGAGCCTCATAAACATGACGTGCACCCACTGTCGTAACAATGTGCCATTCTGTACGAAAACGTAAGTTCCGTTTGATACTAAATTTGACTACAGCACGGTTCTTATATTTACGTACAGAGTGGTATATGTTGGGGGTGATATCAGGTGTGCGTGAATGGTGGGCGCAAGGGCCGTCAGTGGGGCAGAGGTACCGTAAGACGACGCTGAGGACGCGGGTGGCAACGGTAGGACCAAAAGGCGGCTCGGCCACATCGCGGGGATATTGCATCTGCGGCTGGGCGGGTCGGAAACCCGAGGACATATTCCGATTATGACACATGCCACGATAGACGTGCGCCCGTTATTTTTCTGGCGATCCTCACTTTAGGGCGCTCTTCACCTCACCCACCAACTGATTCTGAGCAAACTGAAAGTGCAACCCGATAAACCAACCCATGTGGCCTAGGTATACAAAACAATCGGACTGAAAAACAAGGAGTTTCCGACGATTTTTGGTTAAGGAGCCCCGTCATTCAGAAACAAAAAGCCAAAAAGTGCTACCTCTGTTGTAGCACCCGTCATATGAATATTGCCGCCAACGAAACTTCTTCGGGGCCATAAGATGCTGGGCGCAATACTAACAACGGTGACACGAGCAGGGTCGAACGCAGAGGCGGTGAGACGCGCAGATACGGACGCTGTTGTGGGTTTGAGGGGAACGTAGTTAACAGGACCTACGGTAGACACAAAAACAAATGTATACTTCTCTATTTTTACAACCAATATTTGGTCCTATTAACTACGTTCCACCGTAATAGTTAGATCGCCTGATCTCCCTGCACCCTCCATCGAGACCCTACACCCGCATCGGCCCAATATTGGTCCTAGTTGTCCGAATTCAAACCAGTCCATCAGCACAAACGGCTTGGTCACAGGCGCTACGAAAGGTGTGTGAATGGGGGCAGTTCCGAAACCGCGGGGAGGTGTCAACAAACTGTCGGGACAAGACCGTTAGCGGTGGGTGCTGCACACGAAGCCCGCGGTTCATCGGATGTATAACAGTTATTCATACATTGCACGGTGGGTACGTCTCGAGGGGGGATTGGGGGGGGGGCAAAAGTGACGTCCATCATCGAGTTTGGGTCTGGAAGTTGACGCGTGCTGAGCTCGAGGTGGTACTTTTTCCTTTGTTTGTTCCTGAATGATGGGGCTTCCTAACCCTTAGTCGTCGGGATGTCATTCTCGTCTTGCAATATCATGTTTTTGTATACCCAGGCCATGGATTGGTTAACCGGGTTGCACTTTTAGTTTACTCAAAATCACTTACTATTAGTATAGAGTAATATCATATTCCTAACGTGAGGAGCCCCAAACAATGGTTGGTGCACCTCTATGATACCGTAAAAAATGTCAGTTTATATATTTTGAAGCCTGACCGTTGTTGGCGCTGGCGATATGCGACGAGCGCTCATCACGGGCGGCGTGCTCTGAAACAGCCATCGCTGTTCGCTTGAGAAAACGATGGTGTGTCCCGGAGTTCTATCATCGCAATATGTGTGTTTTACGGCAGCTTGGTGACGGCTACTGCTAGTGCATGCTGCCTGAACGGAACGGTCTGTCGAATCCCCCCAAAATACACCGTGCCCATCGTGGGAGGCTTCTTCACGGTAGTTGAGGTGCAAGAACAACTCAGCAGGCTTTAATATGTTAGTTTTATAGAATGCAAAAAGGTGGCTTATTATGAGTCATCCCACGGTAGCGGCGCAGCAACATGTTCCTGAGCTCCCGGCATGAGGAGCTCAACATCTCACCCGAAGCATGACTTCCAGATTTTTCGTTCGCGCAACCCGATCAACATTTCTATCCGCTCTAGTCCTAAACCAAATACACTCGTAAAGTGATCACACCAACTGTTAGTTCCTCACTTCAGGAGCTCAACCGGTCAGGAACGTTTGACCCCAAAACGTGCAACCCGTACCGTGGGGTTACTCTTATTTGTACACAAATATATCAGTACTGTATAGGCAGCTTCGATGCCTGCGCATAAGAGATTAAATTTCTCAGTGTCTGCTGTACCCCGACTTCTGTGCTCGCTACAGAAGCTGGCGGGTCGGTTAATTTCGCGATCACTCCGTGGCCCACGCTCTCTAAGGCCCCTAGCGGTTGCTCACAGTATCGACCGTGCGCAATGAAATCCGGGCGCGAATCGGTGGCATGCTGTCGCGCACATGATGCCGCTGGTCGCGAAGCAAACCGTTCTAGGAGTTTTGTTCGACGAAACGAGAACTGTGCCTGATACATAATCTGCACTTGTTTCGGCAAAAAAAAACGCGACGACGCAGGCTAGTACGGTAGGGGAGATGTTAGATGCTACGTTTTTATGGGAGGCTCCTCCTACTTGAGGAGAGGCATCCTACGGTAGGGGTTACGTTTTACCCTATAGGGGTCAAACGTTCCTTACCGGCTGAGCTCCTGAATCGAGAATCTACCGGTTGGTATGATCATCTTACGAGTGGGTTTGTCTTAGGACTAGCGGATAGCGATGTTGATCGGGTTGCGCGA
>JBBMKB010081621.1:0-12401 GCA_037833945.1 Alaria marginata
CGGGTCATGACCCGACCCGACCCGTGAGATTTTCAAAGTTCTTGACCCGACCCGACCCGACCCGACCCGCGAGATTTCAAAACTTCTCGACGCGACCCGACCCGACCCGCGAGATTTCAAAACTTCTTGACCCGACCCGACCCGACCCGTGAGATTTTAAAACATAACGACCCGACCCGACCCGACCCGCGACATTTTGAAACCGGGTCGGGTCATGACCCGTAAACAGCCCTGGAAAATACTGACTGGATAAAGGGGTGACAGACCGTGGTCGGTGATATATACTTTTAGGCGATAGGCAATGGGGTGAACAGAAACACGCAGCCAACTAAAGTTACGCGCTGGGTGAAGGGCTTATAATACGTGGAAGGCGAGGTGTGGGACGATCCTATGTGCGACGAGGTAGGCATGGCTGGGGAGAGAGGTTACCAAAGCGACGCAGCGTTTGGCATAAGATACCGGCCAATGAACAAAGGGGCGCACCATATACGAGAGCAGACGGGATGACACCAGAAAGGGGCCGTAAAATGCTGTGCAGAAGGGTTACCAAAGCGACGCAACGTGTGGCATAAGATACCGGCCAATACACGAAAGGACGCACCACGTAGAAATGCAGATGGGATGAGACCAAAAAGGGGCTGCATATTGCAAATACATTAACGTGGGAGCAACGCTCAATACCTCGGGGGTGATGATAATACCTTGCCGCACTAGGCCTACGACGGGGTAGTCAGCGTCCAAAAACAGACACACAAGGGCCGGCAACCGAGGTCTGGGATGGGAGGTTCATGGCTATGCCCACCGGCGGATCCACAACAGAGTTTAGGCATCAAGATCGCCGTTGCCGATACGTAAAAATAGCAAGACATACCCTGTGCACGCGACATGCAAAAAACCAAGCGCACGGGGCCGAGACCGACGTTAGCCTGTCTAGTCCCAAAATAATAATACGAGGTGAACCCACCGGCACATCAAACACCCACGTGGCGAAGCCCACAAGGGATACACAAGGGCCAACGCCCGAGGTTTACCGCCATAACGGTCGTCTGACTAGCGCTAGAATCACGCCCCAGCAGTTAGCTAAGAACTCATCATATGGGTGAGAGCCAGCGCTCTATCGGTCAGCAGACAAGCTCTACCAGATCGCCACAGCTGATATCCTATAGCACCTCACGTACTTGAGGGCCAGCGCTCTGTAAAATACCGGCACGCCACGTACTTAAGGACCAGCGCCCTGTAAAGTAACGGTGGTGCTTCTACCTTCGCAGAACACCAGATAATTTCGGCCAGAGCGGTCTCAGGAGACAAGCTCTATTACAGCGCCACAGCGAACATCTTACGAATACGCCACAGACTTCAGGGCCAGCGCTCTGAAACATATCTGCGTTGCTATTATCCCGGCCAGCGCCGCATCAGCATACAAGTGTGAGGGCCAGCGCCCTATCAGTCAACAGACAACCTCTACCAGACCACAACAGCTGATATCTTCCAGCACGCCACGTATTTAAGGGCCAGCGCTCTGTTAAAGAACGGCCGTGCTTTTACCTTGGCAGAACAACAGATATGTACGGCCAGAGCCGTCTCAGCAGACACGCTCTATTATAGCGGCACAGCGAATATCTTACGAATACGCCACAGACTTGAGGGCCAGCGCTCTGAAACATATATGCGTTGCTTTTACCTTAACAGAACACCAGAGATTTCCCAGCCAGCGCCGTAATAGCAAACAATTGTGAGGGCTAGGGCCCCATCGGTCAGCAGACATGCAATAGCTGATATCTTCCAGCACGCCACTTACTTAAGGGCCAGCGCTCTGTTAAGGAACGGCCGTGCTTCTACCTTGGCAGAACGCCAGATATTTCCGGCCAGAGCCGTCTCAGCAAACAAGCTCTATGACAGCGCCACAGCGAATATCTTACGAACACGCCAAGGACGTACGGGTCAGCGCTCTGAAACATCTCTGCGTGCTTCTAGCTTAACAGAACCCCAGAAAATACCCGGCCAGCGCCGCATCAGCAAGCAAGTTCCAATAAAGCGACAAAGCCGATATCTTAAGAACACGACACGAACTTAAGGGCTAACGCTCGAAAAGATACCGAAAAACTCATCACATGTGTGAGGGCCAGCACCCTATCGTTCAGCAGACAAGCTCTACCAGATCGCCATAGCTGATATCGTCCAGCACGCCACGTACTTAAGGGGCAGCGCTCTGTACAATATCGGCGGCGCTTCTTTTTAGCAGAACACCAGATATTCCCGGCCAGTTCCTTATCAGCAGACAAGCTCTAAACCAGTGCCACAACGAATATCGCACGAACACGCTGCAGACTTAAGGGCCAGCGCCCTGAAACACATCTGCGTTGCTTGAGAACACCAGATATTCCCGGCCACGTACATTATACCGTGCAGAACAAGACATATCCCCGGCCAGCGCTGTGGGGAAGAACACGCCATGTACTCAGCGGCCAGCGCTCTGACAAATATCGGCGTAGCTGCTACCTTCCGTCACATGACACCAGATAGTTCAGGTCAGTGTCGCGCTAGTAGACAAGCTCTACTAGAGCGTCGGTCACAGCTTATACCGTGAGAACACGCCACAGAATTGAGGGCCAGCGCTCGGAAAAATATTGGTGTTGCTTCTACCTTAACAGGACACCAAATGTTCAGCAGACAAGCTCTACTAGAGCGACACAGCTGATATCGTAATAACACGTCAGGTGCATAAGAGTCAGCGCTCGGAAAAATACCGGCGTAGCTCCTACCTTAATAGGACACCAGATATACCCGGCCAACGCTGTGGGGTTAGACCGACGTCGGTCGGTGCAACAAATAACGTGATTCCCGGCCAGCGCTGCGCCAGCAGACAAGCTCTGCTAGAGCGTCACAAATAATATCAGAAGAACACGCCACGTACTTAAGGCCCAGCACTCGGAAAAATATCGGCGTGGCTTCTACATCAACGGACCACCAGATATTTCACGGCCAGCGCCATGTAAGCAGACAAGTTCAACTAGAGCGCCACAGCTGATATTCTATGAACACGCCACGTACTCAAGGGCCAGAGCCTTGAAAATATTGGCATGGCTTCTTCATGAATTGAACACAAGGTATTCCCAGACAACGCCGTGGGGTTAGACCGACGTCGGTCGGTCCAATAGATAACGGCTTGATAACTGTAATCGCTTCCCGGCGAACGCCGTGTGAGCAGACAAGCTCTACTTGAGCGCCACAGAGAATATATTAAGAAGACGCCACATACTTCCGGGCGAGCGCTTTGAAAAATATCGGCGGGGCTTCTACCTGTGATGGATGCAAGGGTCAGCAGCCTAGGGGTTGTAGCTCGCCATCTGACGGTAGTCGGTCAGGTTCCCACGCCCGACGTAGCGGCGGCTTTTTGAGCATACTATTAAGGGGTTGAGGCGAAATACGGGCCAATGCTCTATAGCGCCACCCTATCGATGGTGGTTAGCCCCAAAGTATCGCGGCGGCCACGCTAATGGCAATCCAAGTTACTGGCATGGCCATGTCCACGGATACAGAAGGGCCAGCGCCCAAGAAACGAGACAGAACTAGTAGGCAAAGCCCCTGAAGAACACGGTGCTAAGGGAATTCACGATAGACACCCACGCGGCAGAGCCACCGGGGAGTATAACGACCAGCGCCCGGAAGTCGAGTCCGACATTGGTCGGCCTACCCCAAAGACGGTGACTAGGCACCAGATACCGACGGCAGTCGGTCAGATTTAGGAAGAACACGTCGGAGAATACTATAATACACCCGACTACCTTCGTGGCACGCCCACGGGGCTACAGATAAGGGCCGGCGACCCAGAATGTGGCCGCTTCCACAGGCAAGTACAAACAACCGGCGCGTCAGCGCTGATGCCGGCGTCGGTCGGTCAATTCCCGAAGCACATGACTGATATGTCGAGCAGTATGCCACGTACCCTCGGGGCTACATCCACGGGTGAGAATGAAATCGTGTCAGCGAACCGAACCGTGCTGCAAATTACGACTAATAGTCAGACACTGCAGAAGGACAGCGCGTATCGACACTCGTCGGTTGCGAAGAAGTTATTCACAACGCAAAACATTCATGAGATCGCCAGAGGCGTTACTATCTCGCATGTGGTTTCCCCGTCCTACCGATCCATGCCGGCGGCTTTGTCGATCCGAAAATCCAACTAGTAGGTTTTTGTTGCAGGATCGACGCGGACAGTCGAGTGAAAACAAAAAATTGATGAGCGATTCCGACGTCACAAGCGACGTGCCAGAACTCATAAACGACGGGCATGAGGAGAACGAGTCCGCAAGCGACTGGAACGAATCGCCACCGCCAGCGCCACCCACCGACAACCGTGTCCTGAGCAAAACGCGCTTCCAACGCACGATAATTGACAACATGGCCGTGCTGAAAAGCAGAAACGCGAGGTCCTTGAGCCTACTGGAAGCAATCGGGGAGGGCATCTCTGAGTTGGTCCGGCTGGTGAAGGGAAAGACTAGCACGCTGGTAGCGGGCAGTGGATCGACCATCGAGACAGCATCCGACGACAGGGTTGACGACGCCGTTTTTTCTCACAAACCCGAGCCAGACCGGAAATCAAGGCTTGGTCGCTGGCAATGGCGTCGACGACGAGGACGCCAGCAGTTACGGCTACGGCGGAGACCAAAGCGCGGATGCACAACCCTTTGTTGAAAACCAGGCGGCAGTGCTTCCACTCGGAAACCCTATCAGGCGGCAACTTGGACGCACTCCCCGGAGGCTCGAACATGACGATTTCGTTTGTGGCGAATGCCATGTGGATGCGATTAGTCCAATCAGCCATGTCCTTGTCGATCATGGCCGCTATCAGCCCGGCCGTGTCAGGGCCTGCCGCACTTTCGCGGTATTCCTCGCAATGCTGCGCCAACAGTTTTAAACCTGAGTCGAAACTGTCGTAGAGTTTCTTGACGCGGTCTAGAGACATCGTCCGTTCGGCTTCTGACACCTGGGGCACCGTCGGAATGCTAATGGCGGCGAGGGTCACCATCGCTTGGCCCATGATGTGCATCCGCTTGTTGATGAGCACCCTCTCTGTCGTCTTAGCATCGCGCGGTATGAACGCGCGTACCCTGAACGTGGACAGGTCCGCCAGCATAGTCTGGACCAGTTTTAACGCCTTTGCCCGCTTGTCCAGAACACTTTGCATGATGAAATGGTTGAGCTGGATGGGAGGGGCAACGGTGAGCATTCAGTGCGCTTGCCGTGTGGCTTTGTTTTATTCCACCACGACGGCGAAATAAAACAAAGCCATCCGGCGGGCGCGCTGGATGTTCACCTTTAACCCTCCCATCCAGCTCAACCATTTCGTCATGCAAGGTGTTCTGGACAAGCGGGCAAAGGCGTTAAAACAGGTCCAGACAATGCTGGCGGACCTGTCCACGTTCAGGGTGCGCGCGTTCATACCGCGCGATGCCAACACGACCGAGGAGGTGCCCATCAACGAGTGGATGCACATCATGGGCCAAGCGATAGTCACCCTCGCTGCCAATAGGATTCCGACGGTGCCCCAGGTGTCAGGAGCCGAACGGATGATTTTTGAGACCTCGTCAAGAAACTCTACAGCAGTTTTGACTCAGGCTTAAATCTGCTGACGCAGCACTGCGAGGAATACCGCAAAATGGCGGCAGACTTACGCCAGCATAGTCTGGACCAGTTTTAACGCCTTTGCCCGCTTGTCCAGAACACTTTGCATGATGAAATGGTTGAGCTGGATGGGAGGGGCAACGGTGAGCATTCAGTGCGCTTGCCGTGTGGCTTTGTTTTATTCCACCACGACGGCGAAATAAAACAAAGCCATCCGGCGGGCGCGCTGGATGTTCACCTTTAACCCTCCCATCCAGCTCAACCATTTCGTCATGCAAGGTGTTCTGGACAAGCGGGCAAAGGCGTTAAAACAGGTCCAGACAATGCTGGCGGACCTGTCCACGTTCAGGGTGCGCGCGTTCATACCGCGCGATGCCAACACGACCGAGGAGGTGCCCATCAACGAGTGGATGCACATCATGGGCCAAGCGATAGTCACCCTCGCTGCCAATAGGATTCCGACGGTGCCCCAGGTGTCAGGAGCCGAACGGATGATTTTTGAGACCTCGTCAAGAAACTCTACAGCAGTTTTGACTCAGGCTTAAATCTGCTGACGCAGCTCTGCGAGGAATACCGCAAAATGGCGGCAGACTTAGATACGGCCGGGCTGATAGCGGCCATGATCGGCCAGGACATGACCGATTTGACTGAGCGCATCCACATGGTATGGGCCACAACCGAGCCAATCAAGTACGAGCCTCCGGGGAGTGCGCCCGAGTTGCCACCTGTCATGGCTCCCGAGTGGAATACCTGGGCCCTTTCCTGGGCTCGAGCTCGTTAGCGATCGCGAGCGTGAGGGCGACGAAGGAGGGCAGGCGTAACAGGACAGCGTCGACGGCACAGTCTGGGTCGTCGGGAAAATCAAAAGATGAAAGCAGAGGACTGTCAGCGCTTCACCAAAGGGAGGTGTAATCCGGCAGATTGTAAATACCGCCACCGCAACACCGGAGACGCAGCCGGCCTCAAAGAGAAAGGTGGCATGACAAGCGCGGAAAAACAGACACCACCTCGAGTCCCGGTAAGAATACGGCCACGAAGGCGGAAGCAGCGGCGGCGACAAAAGCAGCGGAGGCCGCCGCTGGCGAACCGGGCGAGAACGAGTCGGAATAGAGACGCGGGCCTCGCGCACCAGCGAGGCCGACTCATTCGGTGGAACACGAGGCGGCGCTCCCAGCGAAAACCCCTCCCGTTCTCCCTGGGTCTATCATGACCCCCTGGGTCTATCATGACCCCATCTCAGTCATGTGTGGCGGTGGGGATATTTCGGGGTCTACTCGCTTTTCAAGGTTGGACTTCTAGCAGTGGTCACGTAGGCGAAGCAACGCACAGCAGCAAGTTCGGTTGTGTAGCCCGTGCGTGCTGGCAGGTTTTACGCAACAACGGCCTTCAATTCCGAGCGTTTCAAGCGGTCGAGTCAGTTCGGCCTTTACCACGTGCGCGAGTTGCTGGTGTTTGTTTCTGGTTTGGACGCACGAACGGCTTCCCGCGCACCGAACAACACGCTACCGTGCTGAACAAGGGGGTTCCTATCACGGTCACGGGTGAGACCGATGTGCGCGTCGCGTTGCGATACGGTAACCACCGTAGCATAGCACCATTCCATAGTAAGACAACGAGTAAGATATACTACGACGTCCAGCGAGGACGCGCGTTCATTTTTCCACAGGCGGTAACTCATATGATTCCAGGTCTGCAGCTGGCGCCGCTCGGGGCGGTGGTATCCTCCTCTAAACTACGTATTATACATGATCTATCATTCGATTTTCAGGAAGTAGCATCGAGTGTTAACGCAGATACAGACTTCGAGTCTGCCCCCCCCGTGAAGCTGTGCCACGTTTTACGTCAGTTTATCGGGCGTATCCTATTTAAGGCGACGCTGGTGGCAAACTCGCATACTGTTCAGTGAGATGGACGCTGCGGAAGCGTTTAGGCAAGTAGCGGTGGCATGGGAGCGTAACACGGTGTTCGGTTATAGCTTTCAGGACTGGGCAGTCATAGATCGTCGACTAATGTTTGGGTGGACAAACAGCCCGGGTTTCTTCTATCTGTTTTCGGATGCCCTGAAACACGCGCAAACGCACACTTCGTGCGCCGACGCAGTGGTATTCGACCAGGAGTCCCGCGCCGCCCAGCACGTCCGAGTACAGCCCCCCAGGGCAAACGGCGTACCAGCGTCGCTGCCGGGGGCTGCTGCACGCCCCGGGGGGATGGACGACGAGTTATATTCAGAGTGTTACGTATATGATGGTCTGTTATGCGAGGCCCAACATTGCGAGGACGGCCGACGGTGCTTACGGTCATCGGGTGCATTAGGGTCCGACCACTTTCGCTTGTTCGGGGGAAGGTCCGGGGACGAACCCCTAATTATGTCGGCGCGCAAGGTGTCGTCGTGGGACACAAGGTTAGAAGTGTTAGGTTGGGACATTGATACCGTCGCAATGACGATATCGGTGCTACCGACACGCCTAGCACAACTGTGGGACCTCCTGGAGCAGTGGCCGGCCACCCGCCAGTTTACACCTAAGACATCGATGCGGTCTTTGATCTGCAAGTTACTTCACATCTGCAAATTAGTACGCCCAGGGAAAGTCTTTGTCCGTCGAATGCTGAAGTAATTAGGATTAAGCAAGATTCGGGTGTGACCGAAACAAAATCCAGGCCCCGAGTGACCCTCGCAAGGGTCGGTCGACATTGATTCAGCTGAGACCAGAGTTCCATGCGGACATCGAGGTTTGGCTGGTATTGATAGTTGGGGCCGTGAAGCACGGGGAAAACACACTCGCGGCCTCATTGTACAGCTCCTATTGCCAGCCCCACCACCGCACTCTGTTAACCGACGCGTCCGGGGACGCGATGGGCGGGTTTTGTCTCGAGAACAGTGCGTGGTGGCGATTAGATTTCGACCCAGAAGTAAGAGCGAGTTTCCGGACGGCCATAGGACAACGGCGAGATGAGCTCAGTATCCACTTGCTAGAGTTACTGCCCACTACGGTCACGGTAGGAGCTTTTATTTGGGCGGGTAACCGCCCGCGTCACTCTCGGGATGCCATCCTGATGCGTAGTGACGACTCGTCAGCATACTGTTGGGTGAACTAAGTGTCGGGGGGGGAAAGAACAACGTTCGGGAGCACTCATGCGAGTGTTACGTTGCCTCGAGATGGGGAGCGGGTGGTACTTTCGGGCTAAACATGTCAAGGGCGTAAGAAACACATTGGCCGACGGGATCTCCCGTTGGGAACCCCACCAGTCCATCCAAACTGAAGTGCACCAGGTGCGCCCCGATGTTTCGTGGCATGAACAGGTGCTGGACAAGGAAGGGTTGGATCTTTGTACCGAGACATTGGCCGCCAGTAAATCCGCCTGTCAGTTGCGGATTCGTCTCGACAGACTTATTATGCGCCAGGCGTCCGTTATTGGTGCCTTTTTCGTACCACCATATCAGGGGCAAGCCTGTTTCTGAGTAGTCGAGATTCGGAACACGAGCGAGCCATAGCTCTGGTGGATTTCGCGGCTTGGTACTGTGCGTCCGAAGGTAACAAGCCGAACACGATTTCTGGGAAATTGTCAGCGGTACAATACTTTCATACGGTAGAGGCAGGGGTCCACATGCCGACGGATTCTCCACTGATACGCCGACAGTTGAAAGGGGTTACGCTGGCCCTGTAGCCGCATGCTCGGCTAAACGACTGCGCCTGCCAATAGAGTTGCACGAGCTTTTGGGGGTGAACGGCCGTCGGCGGGTTGAAAGCGCGGCCGGGGGTCGAGTACTGTACCGGTGTCTGCTTCTGTGCTATATCGTGGTTGCCCGTGCACATGAAATATTCTAGATAGACGCTGGGGTAGTACACCCGATACACTGTCTGACGCGGAATTATATTACCTTTTTTACGGAGGCCGCCAGTTGGCACAGGCATAGTGGCGACGGGCCACCCGCGCCGAAATTAGGGTCCGGGGGCACAAGACTGATCAGAATCAGCTAGGCACCATTACAGTCCGCACACGGGACACGGCTTCGGGCCCATGTTCACGATTGGATGCAGACGGCGGTGCCGTCGCGGTTTCGGTGGAACGTTTGTCGTACGACTTCACGTTGCCGGAACACGCGCCTTTGTCAGCCTTTCGGACAGGTGAGACTGTAAAGGTGATGAATAACATGCAAGCGATCCGGGCATTACGCCTGATAGCCGTGCAGACGGGACTAGACCCTCAACGAGTCTCTCTCCACTCGTTAGGGATAGGCACCGCTACCGTGATGGCAGCCGGAGGGGAGATTGCAGAACGAATGATTCAGAGAGAAGGTAGATGGAAGTCTGGAACCGATACATACAAGGTGCGTACCCGCAATAATAAGGACGACTCGGTGGTGGTTTCACGCAAACTCACCGCAGCCGGGAATCAACCGCAGACTCAGCCCGTCCAAGGTACCATATGGAAGAATACCAAATAGGGCGCATATATATTACCCTCGAGATTGGAGCATTTGTACGGTATTTACCGTTTGGGGTCTCGGGCCTATCCTTATAGGCGCCTGATTGTCTTTTCCAGGGACCTTAGCTAGGAGCATGGGAGGGAATGCTAGCTTAACAAACGTACGCTTGATAAACGGGACCGCCAGCGCCGCCCTAGCTACACGTTGACAATACAGTACCGGCCCGATCATAAGAAACCTGAAATCGGGCTCAGGCTGACTTTCTTATGTTGGGTTGAAAGTCGAGCATGACACTTTCTTATGTAATGTATAGGATTTAGTGTGGCACTCGCCGCCCACGCTGGGCACTTTCTTATTTTTTTTTAAATCTCAGGCTGACTTTCTTCAAAGTAGCTTTATTAAGATCGGGCCGGTACGGTAGAGCTTTCTCTCCCGATCACTGGAGTAAACTAATGACATGGCATATCGGAAGATATCAATAAATCGGTCACGATGGCGCGCAGTCGTGGATGGAGCAGCAACGTGAGGTTCATGGATCACGAGATAGATTAGACAACGCAGTGAGAACCACCAGGCAGCAAGTAGGAGTACGTCAGCAGCGGCATAGCTCAAAAACGAGACTATTTCATTTGTTGCCCGGGAGTGGCGGTTTCAGTTATGAAACGACGGTTTCATTACGAACCGGAAAACAAGGTTTCCTCAAAGTATTGGTCTTTGCATGTTTATATAATTTGCGACTGAGGTTTGAAGGGAAGGGGTGGAGAGAGCTAGCTGGTGTTCGGAGCATCGTGTGTGGGCTTCAAATACTTGAGCAGGAGTCAACAGAAGCAGCACACCAAGAGCTTGTACCCCTATCTCGTACCTGATGGCCAGGGGCTGGCATAAGTGTACTTTTTCTCCCGCCCGCCGTTCCTTTTCTTCCGGTTGATGATGGAGGGGATTATGCCATACGTACTCTACAGTACATTGCATGGATAATTGTTTAGCGCTGTGTCTACTAGCATAAGCGAATACGGTATGAGTGACTTTCGTAGGATTTGGACGGTATTTACCGTTTGGGGTTTCGGGCCTATCCATATAGGCGCCCGATTGTGTTCTCTAGAGACCTTAGCTAGGAGCGTGGGAGGGAAGGCTAGATTAACAAACGTACGCTTGATAAACGGGGCCGCCAGCGCCGCCCTAGCTACACGTTGACAGTAGAGCTTTCTCTCCCGATCACAGGAGTAAACTGATGAAATGGCATATCGGAAGGTATCAAGAAACCAATTATCCGAACCAACGGTTCCTCTCGTACGAAGTTGGATTACCGTTGCGGCAACGATAATCCGTTATTTCGTGTGCAAAAGGCAAACACGATGGTTTGCAACATCGTACGCACAAGGGGTCCCTATGTAAAGGTGAACGTTGATGGCTCGCAACATCATAAGCACTACAATAGTAGTATTCACATCATGGTCCGCGACATCACACATACATCACTCGTCGATATATATAATAGGTACACGACGTCCGCGACGCCGCACACATATCGATGGTGTAGAACACGAGAACCCGCGATATCTTTCGCAAAACCTGTACATAATGGCTCGCAACACCATACGCACTGGGATTTACATGTTGGTCCGCGACATCGTACATGCATCGCACGCTGACATATCTGTAGAGGACATCCGCGACGCCAGACACATATAGATCGTGCAGCACAACCGACTAGAACGTTGGGCACATACGATAATCCGCGAATTCGTACGCGAAAGGCGCACACGAACGTTTGCAGCATCGTACGCACAGGGGGGGATCTGTGCGTAATGGTTCACTTCAATGGTTCGCAACATCATAGGCACTAGTATTCACATGATGGTCCGCGAAACCATACATACACCACACGTCGACATAAATGTGCAAGGCGTCCACGACGCCGCACACATATCGATGGTGTAAGTCACGAGAAACCGCGACATTGTTCGCAGACGTGAACATGATGGCTCGCGACATCATACGCACTGGTATTAACATGTTGGTCCGCGACATCGTACATACATCGCACGTTGATACATATGTACCGGACGTCCGCAATGCCAGACGCATATCGATCGTGCAGGAAAATAACCCAGAACGTTGGTAACATATCATACGATAGTTCACGATTTCGTGTGCAAAAGTCGCACACGATGGTTTGCAACATCGTACGCACAACGGATTTCTAGGTGAAGATGCATATATGGATGGCTCGCAACATCATAGGGCGAGCTTCCAGCGGTACAAGATGGAAATCTATGACCGCCCGGGTGTGCGCTTGCGGCTGAAGGTGCGGATGCTGAAAGCCGAGGTGATCGAGACGCTCCTG
>JBBMKB010081632.1:0-12399 GCA_037833945.1 Alaria marginata
GTTCTGAGAAAAAGTCTCGAGTACCGAGATTCGAACTCAGGGTCCAACCTTCGTGGTCTTCGAGGCTAACCACTACATACACCAGGGCGACTGGCAATGCATGTATATATGTCGTTGTGTAATATACTTAGGCCATGGTATTCTTAGCTCATTTATTTGCCAACTGATAAGGTGTAGCGTTAGTGTCAACACAAATAAAAATCTTATAAAACAACCGAATATCCAGACCACGAAAAGTAAAAGCGCAAAACAATGTATCCGACAACCAGCAACTACGAATGCTATATGCGCGCCCATGTCCTCCAGACCCTACCCCCTCCAGCCGCCAGGGCCAGGTCCCCCCCCCCCCATGCACTTCCGAAGAAGTATCAAACGGCAATCCGCTGTCCATATAAATGGCTGGTTTGTAACTGCTGCGCGTATGTTTCAACGCGCAGAAGGTCATGCGGTGTTGCTGCCTAATCAGTCGCAGCAGCGCCTGGTACGAGGCATCGCAATTGGTGTGGTAGAAGACAGCGAGACAACTTCTATCGATCGACTTTCCCACCCGCCCGCCCTGTCGCTCAAGAGAGGGGGGGAACTATATTCATAGCGTCGCCTCCAGTCACGTTGACATACTTTCGAAGTGTATATCATACTTGTACTCGTACGCAGTATGTAAGGTGCACCATGCAATATGCATGACATGTCGTGAAATCAAGTGCAAGACCCTTGGAGCAGGGTGGTCGCCGCGAAAGTTGTACACATGCAGCAGCAGCAGCAGTACAATAAGTGTTTTACACATTTAGTATTGACGACTTGAAACCAAGATACTGGTGCAATACACACAGGCTGTACGCTCGCATCATACTCGTATACAAGTATCTGGTATATCGCAAGGAGGAGACGTAAGGCCAGCAATGTAGTAGAGTACCTGCAGTGTTTTCTGCCGTGTATGACACATTGTCCTATTTTCACACTCCGAGGTGGCACCGACGAAGCGTCCATCTGCCGCTACGGCATCATGGGACAACCTTACCTATAACATAATTATACACAGCAGTGCCTCTAGAACAAGAATACGCTCGCCAAATCGCCTACGGGTGTGTACGCATGCCCGCCCTATCTATACTTGTGCACATCCCCCGGAAGCAACCAACCGTGCTTTTGTTTTGCCCCCACGCCTCAACCGACTTTCAGCAGTTTCCTGCCTTCTCTGTGCCCCGCTGCGCACTCGTATTGCTATAACAGTTTTTGCGTCGGCCAAGTGAAGGCCACGGAGCAACTTCGGGTCAGCAGCACCGCGCCCTACTTTGTGGACGACCGGTTGCACTGCCCTGAGGCGGGTATGCGGGACTCCAAACCCCTCCACCTCTGCGTCAGCCTCGCTCCAAAAGTGGCCTCTCTAACTCCAACGGAGCAGCCGCAGGTGGAGTTAGCGGTAGAATCGGCGCAGTCTGCTAGCCCGAAAAAAGTCACGCGTTCGCGAACCGCGATGACGCATGGAGCGGGGACAAGAGTGCTGATTGGGGACCATCCAGCAGGGGGGGAGGGAGGGTCTGAGCATCCCGCAGGTGCCCCGGCGGACGAGACTGTCCCGACGATACAGCCACAGAAGGCGGCAAGCGGTAGTCCACCCACTCCGTGGGTGCTCGATATCTGCCTGGTGAGTTTGAAAGAGCACCTCTTTTGGCCAGCGCATTGAAGTTCGGCGCGGGGGGGAGGGATGTGGCGTCGTAAAGTAGTACCTAGGAATAATTGCGTCTATAAGCAGCGACTGTGCGTTTGTGCGTACGGTGCATGTGAAAAACTCGCCGCTCCCAACGTTGCTGTTTTTACGCAAGCATCTACCCTGTGTCGAACTGGACCGCCATCGTCTGCACACATGAATGGATACTTGCTTCGTTCTCTCTCCGTCTCTTTCTCTCTCTCTGGCTCTTTCTCTTTCTCTCTCTCTCTCTCTCTCTCTCTCTCTCTCTCTATTTTTCTATTTTTGGCAACGTGTCTAAAGTCATACATATCTGCTTTGTACTAAACTGGACTGCTACCGTCTCCTCCCCGTGTACTTGTCGGTCGGCAGGACTACTTCACAACAGAGAACCCGTTCATGGAGGAGCTCGAGCGCAGCATCGGCAAGGAAGACGCCGCCCTCATCCGCGCGTTCTACGAGAGGCCTTGCTTCCGCGGCGCCGCAACAACGCTTCCGCACGACGTGCAGGTGGAGCAAGAGCGTATATTTAAGTCAGAAGTCGACAGGCTTCTGCGGCTGCACCCCGCGCACGTCGAGACCGAACCGGCAGCCGCAGTGACAGCGGCTGAAGGTGAGGATATGGGGTGCTCCACGGCGCGACTACGTACCAAGTCCGGCGCGGATAGTGGTAATTCTTCCGCTGAAAGAAACTCTGACGACTCGGCGACGCCAATGACTGCTACGATAGCTCTCGAGGAGAAAGGGGGGGAGGGGGAGGAGGAGAAGGAAGAGGACGAAAAGTGCGAAGGAATTGCGCCCGGCGTAAAACGCTTGGTGGATCTTTTTGGCCCTGACGAGCAGGACCGCCTTCTTCCGGTCAAGTTTGCGTCCATGATGTGTCGCATGGGACCGAAAGAGCGTGACATGGTTGCGTGGACGGACCACTGCGCGTGCCTGCCGCGACACACGGCTACCCGAGAAGAGGTGACAGCTTCCGTCCGGGCTGCCGAAGAACTCCTGCGGTCGCTCATCGGTGCGGCTGGGAGCGGCGACTGGCGCGGGCGTCCCGGCGTGGTGACGGTGGCGCGATCGGAAGGGGACGGCTATGTGCCAACGAAGATGGTGGCCTTTGTGGAGGGGGAGGTGTTGGCGATGCTCGAACGCCTGTTCGGCAACGGGGACGAGCGGGTAGAAGGCGCAACTGGTTTGGAAGTGCTCTACGAAGAGGGGGTAGAGCGGGCACTACATTAGTGGTAGTAGAGCTGCTGAGGGTTTATTTAAGCGTGAGATGGATAGGTTTGAGCCAGTCTAGACACACGGGGAGGATGGGGGGCTTGGGGGCTGGGATTGGCAGGGTAATTTACTTTTCGCTGGGCTATTTCTTCGTGGTGCGTCTTGCGTCGCTTGGTGATAGGCGCCTTTCAGGGGCAAGTTCGCATGGTTGATTGCACTATGTATGCAGTATTCACTACCTGGTATAATATGTGGGTCGCTGCTGAGAAACCGGAGGTGCACCTCATGGTCCGGCAGTCATGTTCTATTCAGGCTCTTATTATTGGTGGTGATTTAGTACCGGTAATACCCTCATGTGTGCAGCCAGCATGCACCACCAGCAGTGCTTCAGTGCACTCGCCCTTTTCGTGTGTACTGGTACTCGATGGCAACTGCTGTTGTTATGTTACCGTCGTCCAGAGCCCACATGATTGCGCCGGAGCGACTGAACAGAGCTTCGAATGTTGGAATGCATACTGAGAGTTCAAGGCCGCCTCTCCTGTGTGACTCTTCGCCCCCCTCACCCCTTTGAACTACGAGTATGTACACTATACCCTGTACCTTGTGTGAGCCTATGATATTGAAACTATTCGGACATTGAACCCTGATTGAACAACAAGAGTACGTCATCCGTATCTGATCGTAGATATCTACCACGCCTGGCCGTACCTGCCATCTCTTAGTCTGAAAGTGCACAAAATATACTGTCACACTATGTTCGTCTGAGCGGAGCACATCAAGAAGACAACCGAGCGGCTGATGGGCTTGATGCTTGATGGAGTACCCCACTTGCTTGTTTTTTGTTCGATTCTAAATCGGAGATGTTGTCATACAAAAAGAGTCTTGGGAGGCGCATGGGAAGTGGAAGGGGGCGCTGTTAACGGAGGACCAGGTAAGGATCTCTATCTAGCGTGGAGTCGCACTGCTCGCTGCCAACGTACTAGTGCAGGCAGTTGTTGGCAAGTAGAACAAACGGCCTCCATCCACCATCCACAGCGTTTGTTTGTGGTTTGTTCTTCAACAATGATGAGCGCGGTGTTGTAATAGTTGGATGGCGTACACAGGCAGGGGACACCTAAATTCACCGTCTACGCGAGAGCAGCAAAAAAAACGAGGCCTATAGCCGGGGGGTAGCGGTTGTGCTTAGTCGACTGCCAGCAGGGTAGCATACACCGCCCACCGCAGCCATGCCGGCTACCGTCAGATCCCAGAAGCGACCGCCAAAGGCCAGCAGCAGCAGCAGCGGCAATCCCGCGCCATCAGCAAGAGAGAGCGGGCCGGGGATCTGGAGGCTATTTCCGCTGGTTATGGTAGTTGTCGGTGTCGTCGTTGGCATCCTGTGGGAGCCTTCTGCGGACGCTGGAGGGGCAGCGGGGAAGACCGATTCCTCCGCGGCAAAGGACGGTGAGGCGGTCGCGGAATCCTGACCAGTGTGTACGATGAGGTTGCGTTGACATACCGGTCGCCAACCCGGTACAGGTCGCCATCATATTCTTGTGTCTTTTCTGTTCGCATTGTGTTGTTTTGAATACTGTACATAAAATGCAGGGCCAGTTTTTTTGAGTGTTTGGTGTTTGGCCTTCGGACTTTCGGAGGGAAGGAAGTGCTCGAAGCTGAACATGCGGAGAGCTGGTTGGGTGTTGAGATACTGAACTGCAAGGCTGTGGTAAACTGCAAGGTGTGACGCAAAACACACCGCCAGGTAACAGCAAGCAGACCAAAGCCACGGATGGAATGGGCTTGGCAGGGGCGCTATAATCTTGGGGGGTGTTCGCGCGTTGTGTGTAGCAGCTGCTCCAGTGTTTCTTATATCCCCCCGGTACCGGTATCTCAGCTTTTGCGGGTAACTGCTGTGGCCTGTGGCGGTGTCTAAGGCGGTACCAGTACAGCGCATCGATAGATCGATAGTGCTTTTGCGGCATAAAACATATTCATAGCGCTATGCTGCTGTTGTGCAAGAAAACGTCGAGCTGCCACGTACCAGGTATAACGGTACAGCGGCATACAGAGTAAGAGTAAATACTACCTGGTATTAATAGTAGGTGATACCGGTACGCCAATACACGGTATGTATATAGGCTACGGCGGTAGTCTACGTACGTACACGATCAGTCTCCCAATACTATTATTAATAACTGAACACAACACTTCACACGTCTCTTCATCTTCTTCTTCACGCTATTTAATTAGTACTAAGCTATTACCAGAGCCACTGCCGTTGGTCATGACTCATGATTCATGGACTACGGCTCTTTCGTCACCACACCATTATTACCACCTGCCGTCCTACTGTAGTACCGTCGTGCCGCTAGGTGATGGCGTCATGACTAGAGGTGGGCACCGTTTAAAAAAATGACTCACCGGCGGTTCTTGGAAACTCATCAGGCGTCGGCGAGTGACCGGTTCTCAGATTTAATAACCGGAGGTTTTTTGTCCCCGTTAAACCGGTTCACAGATAACCGGTATAACCGGCGGTTAAACCGGTTAACCGGCAGAACCGGCAAAACCGGAAACACGAATATCGTAAATATATGACTACAACAGCAGGCCCTTGACCGCCCCGAGAGTGTTTCTTCTGTTTTCGTAACAAGTCCCGCGTCGATATCGCCCTTCAGTATCATGCCGTGCTGGTAAACGGTCGGTTGCAGCCCCGGGGGGGAGATTTTCAATGCGAGGGGGATAATTCATTAAATGACGCTCGCTGTGTGTTTGTCCCACGAGAAGCGCATAAGAACTTCTTCTTGCATCCATGTGACCAATGGATTGTCGTATGGCCCACGCCTATCGATCATCGTGTTCACATTAATTCATGCGCACCATGATCGCCCCGGTGGTCTAGCGGTTACCCTCGAATGCTTATACTAGAGTTGGTTCTGGAGTTCTAATCCCATGTGGGTCTGCCTTTGCAGTATATTTGCAAAATAAATAAATAAAAGGAATCAACTGCTGAGAGCGCCTAGCAGCGTGGGTAGGCGCAATTCGATGCGGCTCGGCGAAGGAAGAAACTGCTGTACCCTTCTCGCGATAAAAATGAAGGCGCTTACCGTAGTGGGGAGGGAGGAGAAGAGCCTGCTTAGTGACGCCGGATCTGAGTTACGTCTAGGGGGGGAGAAGGAGAACGAAAAAACGCGAAGATAATAGATGGTATGAGCAAAAAAAGTAAAAAAAAACAAATGGTGCCACCACAGCACTGCTGTTGTTGTCGCACTACCGCAGCTCGAATTCCAGCATCGCGTCGTGTGTACCTGGTATGTTCTATTCATATCATCAACTATGGCAGTGCTGTGCCGGTGGGGGCACACCCCGACCTGAAAATGACACATGGCCTCTGAGGCAGCATCAAATTACTCCTAGCACTTACCACATGGTAAGGCCGACAAAATCAAGACAGGTATGCCTCGCGGTTTCAATCTTATGGAGGCGTTACAGCGCAAGAACCGGTTAAACCGGTCATCGGTTAAACCGGTTTTATCCCACCGATTATATCCAGTTACACCGGTTTTTCGTTTCTGTGAATAACCCCTCCCAGCCGGTTATCGGTCATTGGATTTTCCTTGCCGGTTCCCAACTGTAGGTGTAGGAGTATTGCCGCGTGGTCTATCGCCTGCTTACTGTTTCTGACGACAGTGGACACACACATGCAGTACCGCCGTGGCCGTACCCAATTCAAAAACGAAAGTAAAATAAATAAAGCAGGCCAAAAACACAGCAACAAAGCAAATGACAACACCCAGATGGCATCCGGACAGCACTCAAACTGGGTTCCGAATGCAACTACTAGAGGGTTAGGAGCATTGCTGCCTGGTCTGTCCTCTACTTACTATGTCTACGACGGCGGTGTCCATGCCGACATCATCGCCTCGATAACTCCCAAGGGTACCCAAAAGGAAGTAGAAAGGGCAAAACAAAAGGAAAGAAAGGGACGAAGAAAGGGACAAAAGGGGTGAAAAGGAAAAACCGGTTGAGCAAGAACCAGCATACCGGCGGTGGTAGTACCGCAGTATCGTCCGGCACTGCCCCCCCCGGAGGGGTGGAGCAGGCAATCCTAAAAACAAAAACGAAACACAAGGCAGTCGCAGTAGTTTGAAGTTACGAAGACAGGCTCTACCTACTATTAATAGTCGGCCTGGTGCCTTGCTACCCTGTCTGCCGTCTCCTTCTTGCTTTCTTCAACCGCGGTTTCCCTACTCCCCCCGCCCCCTCTTCGGCTTTGGGCGCTATGCACCCAGACTGCGTGGTGCTCCGAGCTCTTTTTTGCCTCCTCGATGTGCCACCTGGCCATGAACTGTTCGGCTGCTTCGAGGACCCCACGGTACCACTTGCCTGCCTTATTTGCTGCATGGACCCGATACGGTTTCAACTCCAAACTGCCGTGGGGAGTGGGGAGTCTTCCGTTGAGCCTTCCGTGGATCGAAAAACGGCGAGGCCGTCTCTCAGGATTCTGAGCCAGTTGTTCGGTGGCCCACCTGGTACTCGTACGGAATACCGGTACCTCGCCAGTGTCAGTACCTCAGAGCATTTCCCACTATTTTACGGCAGCACCTTAAGGCCGCGGGGAATCCCTAAGGAACATTTTGTCAAGTACCTTTGAAGGCGCGAGTAGGCGTTTTGCCAAAATATGCTAACGGCTTGGAAATAGAGTTAATACCTTTACAAGCAAGATTCAAATTTTTCGGATTATAAAGACTGATGCAAATACAGAATTCAGAGCGTTTTTGCCCTTTTTTGCCCTTTCTTTAGCCCAATTCTTGATTACCCCAAACGGAAACGTAATTTTACTGTCCGTACTTTTATCGGGTACGAATTGTTACGGCTTTGAAAAGATCCGCGAAAACCCCAGCTTTATTTTGGTGAAAGCCGTTTCTTCACACGTGTTGTTGCCATGGTAGTAACACTACGTACTCGCGCGCAAAATGAGGCAAAATGTCGATTTTCACGTTTTCGTTGATGCTCGGGGGCAATTTTGATTTCACGAAATCGCATCGTGAGTCGTTTCTGGCTGCCTACGACTGCTGTCTGATGCATCCGACGCCCTCACACACCCCATTAGGAGCAAAGATGTCAGGAGATGGTCAGTCAAGGAAAAATGTACAGCGGTCAAGGGAGTAAAACCGAGCTGTGTACACTAAAACCTAGTAGTTAGACGTCCGTCAAGGTATTTTTTAGAAAATTGCCGTCCGTCAAGGGGTGAAAGTGCCGTCTCCTGGCATCTTTGATTAGGAGCGTGCCTCAACTTCGCGGGCTGATGTTAGTTGTGGGGCAGTTGTAGCTGTCCGCAAGTGAACTGCACACGTTCAGTTCGAGGTTGTTTTGGTGTTGTATTTCGTGTCTTCCGAATTTCGACCACTGTTGCAGCACTCCAAAGTCGAGGTGTAGACCTCCGTCGAGAAAGTGCGGACGGCCTATCTGAACAGAATCACGAGCTGCTGCGGGTTCAACCGTAAAAAGCAACACCCGCTCTCGTTATGCTAAGGCACGAACTAGATGGAGGTCGAAATGCAGCGTGTTAAAAATACGGCGTAATTGTCTGCACCGAAACCGTATCTGGAGATTAGAGTGAACCGGAAACCCGGGGATGGGGGGTGGATATGATATTTGATCCCCCACAGCCTTGAGGTGCTATTGCCCAGAATACTGAATACGCCCTCGCATCGCACAGCAGTACGCCATGCCCAAGGCCGACTTACTGCTGTACTCGTATCTACTCGTACTGATTTTTCTGTACATACTGAGACAGCCTGTGACATAGTGCATAGTACATGACTGTATTGTATCTACCTGGTATGTACTAGGTGTCTGTCTTTGCTCTCGCTCCACCTGGTGTTGAGACAGTGGGCTCGAAGAAGCCACCCGTTCCACCCTCTACCCTCCTGCTTAACGCATGCAAGGGCATATTTTTTGCACTTTATGCCACATCGTTCGCAGCGCAGACACAAGTATTCAGAGGTCTACAGCAGTACCTCTATATACTGGTGCCGTGAGACGAGCGTCTACTTTAGAAAGTGGCCTCCTGTTACATTGTTGATGCTTGCATCTTATCCTGTTGTTTTATGGCGAAATCACGCGACAGGTCTCTATACAAATAAATCAACGGCGTTTCCCCCACCCCCCCCCGCCCCCCCCCCGCCTCCCTCATTTCAGCCTCTGCGACTGCCGCCACGGGTGGCGCGGCGACGAAGCCGCGGCTTGGCTCCCTGCACACCGTAGACGTCGACGGCCAAGACTGCGGGGCGCACGGCTTCCTGTCCCCCACTCACGTCGTGTCGGGTTTCCACCTGGCGTGCGTGGAGCGGGTGGCGACGACGGGCGACGTCTCGGTGACGCTTTTCCTGGACGGACAGGGCAAGGGCAACCAGACCCTGACGCTGGGCGCACCCGAGGTCGCGAAGGATGTGTTCTACGTGAGAATATTTTTTAGACTGGTTTTCGTATCCCACCGGAGAGCTGGTAGTGTTTTTTGTTGCGGGCGGTCGTGGTAAAACCTTCAGTCAGTTGACTACTACAGTACGTCGACAGCTGTCGTTAACAATTTTTTCTTAAATATATATGTATACATCAAGAAGGGTGAAATGCTTTGTGTGATGTCACAGTATGATAGTGTTTTGGTGGCTCGCGTTGGGGAGAAGGTAGTTTTCGGGAGACGTGTGTTGGTGGGAGCGTAGTCGCAGTGCTTTGGTGACTGAGTTGTCCCGTGCGTTCATCTCCACGCCCTAAATAACCCGGCGCGGCACGGAGCACGTAATTTTTATATACACGCTGTGATGGATGTATGTATGGATGGATCGGCGGCTGCCTCACTGCGTTGCCCCCTTTTTGTCTCTCTACACCCTTCGTTTGTACTGTTGCGTTCCTGCACCCCCCTTCCCCCCAGCCCCTCCTACTTCTCCTTGCTTGTCGTCGCCGTTCAATGTACAGCAGAACAGCAGTATTTGTCGTTTTAGGGGTTAGCGCAGCCTTTCCTATTTTTTGCTGCTACCTCCCCCCCCAATGCTCGCGCGTTTCAACGTCTCACGTTTGGTGCACTCGTGTGGCGTAGACTGCCCTCGTGTAGAGTGGAGCGCTCCTATTTGGTTGGGCCATGACTGACGTCATGTTTGTTTTCGTCCCGTTTTTCCTGTACCGCGTCGAGAGAAGGACGAGCTGGCGACAAGGCTTAAGCTGGACGAGCCAGGGACGGACCCCCCCAACAAGTTCCCGTGGGCTATGTTCACGCCGGACGGTCAGCGACGAATCTCATCGTTGGGAGACGCTGTTGAGAGCAGCTTGGTTTTCATCTTCAAGGGTGAGCCGGGCGGAACGGGACGGAATGGAATGGGATGGGTCCGAATGGAATGGGTGTAACAGAACTGAATGGAATGGATCCGAATGGAATAGGTCCGAATGGGAACGAACCGAACCGAGTGGAACTGAATGGGAAACCGAATGAAACCAATAGAAGTGAAACCGCCGGAATCGGATGGAATCGGACGGAAATGAATCGAAGCGAATTCAACCGAATCGAACCGAGTTGAACCGAATGGAACCGAATTCAACCAGACGGAGAATTCAACCAGACGGAAACGTGGGGAATCGAACGGAACCAAACGGAACCCAACGGGAACGTAAGGAATCGAAGGGAGACGAATCGAACCGTATGGAATGGAGCCAATTGGAACCGGGAGCACGTCGTAGTCGCCGGGAAGGCTTGTTTTTTGTTGGGGGTCTGCTTGAGAGAACGAACGGGCGGGAGAGAGAAATTGTTCAGGGGCACGTGGACAGAGGAGAGAAATGAGGGAGACAGAAGGCGATAGGGAGAAACTGCGAGAAACGTAGGTATACACACAGACAGGGGGGGAGGGAAGGAGAGAGGGAGGGAGGAAGGCAGACACGCAAACATAGAAAAAACAGAGAGGCAGACATTCAGATGGACAGGCAAACAGGCAGGTAGGCAGACAGACAGACAAACAGACTGATGGAAAGACAAAACGGCGAGAGAGAACCAGCATCAGTTTAAAGGAGAGTACTCACGCTAATGAATGGACCCTCCGCCCGCCACTTTGCAGTTGACGCTTTTCCTCTCGCCCGCGTTACCTCCTTGATTGTTTACTATTTACGGGGGACCATAGTATAAAGGACCTACGGTACACACAAAAACCTATAGATTTACCTATTTTTACTAAAAATATTTGGTCCTATTTACTATGGTCCCCCGTAATATTAATATATGTATCGTGACCGCGCCCACACCGCACCCCACCGCACCGCACTGCACCGCACCGCACCGCAACGCACCGCAAACTACCACCGCACACCACCCCACCGCACCCCATCATCACGGATCTCCGCATCGCAAACCGCAGGGGGGAACTTCATCTGGCCCGGGGTGGAAGTGGGACACACCCAGGTCGTGCAAGGCCTGCAAACCCTGGGAACCATCGAGATGACTACCATGTCCATGCAGCCGCTCGTGTGAGTTCGCGCGCTGCTGTAGACGCGCGCTAGACAGTATACGATTGGGGTGGCACTTGCTGACTGACTGGCGCGGTTTTTCAACAAAGGAACTGCCCGGTGTACTATACCTGGTACCAGGTGTATCGTTTGGGTGCCGTTTGTGTTTCTCGGTGTAAGTCGTGACCTACCTAGGCCATGGGACTGTTCACCGGGTTGCAATTTAATTGTTTCCCACAATCAGCTTTTGGGTGAGGCACAAGGGCTCCTTAAATGAGGAGGCTAAAAACAGTTATAAATAGGTGCAACCCTACCGTAGCATGAATCTGTCGTGTTTTTCAACCTTTCCAGCCGCTGCCGCCGCCGCCGCCGCCCCCGCTGCCGCCACGGCGGTGGGCGTGGTTGTCGGCCCGCGGCCGTGTCGGGGGGGGGGGGCAAAGGCGTTCGCCAATCTTCGATGATGACGCAGTCAAAACACACACAGCTAATCAGTTTTTTGTGTCGTTTATATACCAGTATATACCAGTACCAGGTATATGAAACAGGTTCCGCTTTTTTTTTGTGGTTGTTGGGGCTCGTAGCGGTCGCGCAGTCAACAACACACAGCAGTCAGTTTGTTTTTTTGTCATTTAGATACCAGCACCGGTATCAGGTGTCAGGTATATTACAGGTGCCGTTCTTATGTAATGGTGGGTCTCTTGTTAGTAGGAGTCAGCGGGAGGGGTTGGTTTTTTGTTTGCGTGGTACTCGTAAGCATCGTGTTCGAGCTGCCGCGGCGTAACGGCGGCCGCCCTGAGCACGATTTCGAGCGCTCGGCACTTTTTCCCGCCCTTGTGCTGGCCGCAATCACGACGAAAAGTCGAGCGACACCGGTACCATCGTCCATGGCGTTGGTGTTGGTGACGGTGGGGGGGGGTGATGGTGGGTGAAGTAGATGTGGAGGGCGCGGGGGGGGGGGGTACTCAAATCATGAGTGGCCGTTATTTTAAGTTCATAGATCCTCGTATCCCCGCAATGCCGGGACGGGGCAA
>JBBMKB010081643.1:0-12399 GCA_037833945.1 Alaria marginata
CTTTAGAAACGTATGCGGCACCCCTACGATTATAGACGCTGGCTACTTCCTGGCCGCCTTTGTTTCTGAGTGACGGGCCTCCTTACCTCTGGATGGTCAACATGCCAGTCTTGTTTTAAACATGTTTATATTTATACCTGGGCCATGGGTTTGTTCGTCGGGTTGCACTTTTGCTTTCTTCAATGTCTGCTTTTGGGTGCAAAATAGAGCTTCTCAAGTGAGGACCCCCAGAAAAACAAAAAGTTCACTTCGACCGTAGGATGTGGCGTGCCATGAACCCTATTCCACGATGGGAGCCCACGAATATCGATAATTTTAAGAAGGACGTGAGGCGCACTTTGTTTTGGTTTGTAAGAATTTTGAATTCCAACATCGTGCTCAGCGGCGGGCGCAACACTACCCATTATTTTGTCGTAATCGCATTCGAGTTGTACGCTACGCTACTAGGAGTAATATCATTGGTTGATTACATGCTCGAGCTGTCGTGTTGTATTTTGAATTGCACTTTCAAATTCTGAAAGACCCAGGATATGTCAGGCAGATCAGTTTAGGGGCTCGCTGTTTCAGCGACGCAAGGACGCTTGTAAGGCGCTGCCCTGTTTGTTTCTGGGTTTTGTATTTTTATCGCCGCTACGGAACTACGGAACATTTTGGTTTGCATCACCGACAATATATTTGTTAAAGTCACCTTGTGAGCGGCATAAACTCGAGAGTGGACGTTGGGGGTACCACCGCTAAAGTAGCCTCGGATTTTGAGTAAGTGATCAAGAGACGAGCCCCAGACAATGATACTCAACACGCTGGACTAATCACCCATCCCTGCTTGAAATGTTAGATATTTCAGGGAAGATTTGTATGCTCTCATTCCATGTTACCCGGTGGGAGCCGTATGACCTGCTTAATCTGACAAATAATTCCCGGGCTGGATATCCACTCTTTGTGTACAGGTCCTGATCCCGCACAGCATCTCGTATCGGCAGATACAGGATCTACTGGAGATGGTCTAGACCGTGATTAACCCGACATGCAGATCTGTCCGCTGTATTTGTCACATGCCCCTGCCGCTCGTTGGAACTGTATCGTGAAACATACCAAGGCTATGAGTGGCAAGGGGGTCGTTTTTAGGGCTTCGGGTTTTCGTCTTCGTAGAGCCAGCCGCGTGCGTGGCTACCAGTTTTGCGTCACTAGGTTCCACGATAAGCACCGCCAAGGACTTGGTCGGTACGCCGGGCTAATACACCACTCCTGGCCTTTTTTCTACTCGGGGGTACATATGTTTAGCCCTCTTTTGTGTGGCCTGACTGCGGTCGTATTGAACATTAGGGTACCCCCTCCTTGCCGCGGCCTTGGTGAAGACTTTGTATTCACCCGGTAGGTGTATACGATGTTATACCAACTACGGGTTCGTACGTCAACGAGCTAGTACCTATTGTTTGAAAATGCGGGTCTACGTTAAGTCATGTTTCTGTTTGCTCCACATACGGCGGGTCAGGCGTACTCCTCTGTTGACTGAGCCCAAACCTCCTTTGCTCTGCCCCTCTTCCCCGCGGATCTACCCCGGTCATGTTATTCGTCGAATTATTGACAGGGATGAGTCGTTGTTCAAACCACTCCTGCACGACGAGGCCGAGCTTCAATGTCGAGGGTAGCACAACGGCATTGTACTGCAAGCAGCATGCCGAGGACAGCATGGTAAACGTCATTCGCAAGCGATGCTCCCATAACTCCTGCCTCAAATATTCGAGTTACAACTTCGAGAGCAACAAGACGCCGATTTACTGCGGGCAACATGCTGAGAACGGCATGGTAGATGTCCTCCGCAAACGTTGCAAGCATGACTCTTGCACAAAGGTACCAGCCTTCAATGTAGAAGGCAGCAAGGCGGGGGTGTACTGCAAGCTGCACGCCGAAAGCGGCATGGTGAATGTCCTTGGTAAACGCTGTGCGTATGGCTCCTGTGTGACGTGGCCGAGCTTCAACTTTAACGTTCAGGGCAGCCAAACGGCTAAGTACTGCAGTCAACATGCCCAGGAAGGTATGGTAAATGTTATTAGCAGGCGTTGTATGCATGGACCCTGCACGAGGCACGCGAGTTTCAATGCCAAGGGTAACACGATAGCCGGGTACTGCAAGGAACACGCTGCCGAAGGCATGGTAAACGTGTACCGCAAATATTGCAAACTTGCCTCCTGCACCAAGAAACCGTACTTCAATATATATGGCAGCAAGACTGCGGTGTACTGCGGCCACCATGCTGAGAACGGAATGGTAAACGTTCTTAACAAGCGCTGCACACATGACTCGTGCACTATGGCAGCAAGCTTCAACGTCCAGGGAAGCAAGACGGCGATGTACTGCAAGCAGCATGCTGACGACGGCATGGAAAATGCATACGCCGGCCGTTGCTCACATTCTTTCTGCTCTACAAAAGCGAGCTTCAATACCAACGCCAGCAAGAAGGCGATGTACTGCAAGCTGCATGCTGAGGACGGCATGGTAGATGTTCGTACCAGGCGTTGCGCTGAAAACGCTTGCCCAAGGTTTGCAAGATTTGGTGTCGAGGGCAGCACAAAGGCGGCGTACTGCAAGGCGCATGCTTTGGACGGCATGATAAACGTCCGCACCAAGCTTTGCAAACATAGCTCGTGCCCAAAGAATGCGAGTTATGGTGTCGAGGGCAGCACAAAGAGAGAGTACTGCAAGGCGCATGCTTTGAATGGCATGATAAACGCCGTTGGCACCCGTTGCTCCCATAACTCCTGCAACAAGCCGACGCGGTGGGGTGTGCTAGCCGATGGTACGGCCACAGTATGCGGCAGCCATATATCCGATCTCACGGGCGATTCGGTGATCAACTTCAAAGCTAGGTGCAAGGTCGCCGGCTGTACAAAAACGTCGAAGTGGGGACTGCACGGAGAGCAGCCTACCCACTGCTTTGGTCACCGGACTGTCCAGGACGAGCTTGTCTTCTTTGTTGGGGCGGAGCGCGGCAATAAACGCCTTCGTAGCTCGCCGCACCGTGCCATAAGCAGTCCCGCGGTTCGCGTAAAAACTGAAATATCGTTTTGAAGTGTTTTATTGACCAAGGCTGGCTGAAGTGAGTTGCGTTTGAGGCCTGATTTGGTCAGTTGCTCAGAGCACTAATGGAAGTGGCCACGCGTTGTTGTTTGTGCAAATCCTCCTCGCGATATCCAACCCTACGGAGTTGTTTGGTACGCTCTTTGCCGTCAAAATATGTTTCCAGTCCGGTTTTGGACGAGCTATACACAGCCTCTCTCGCGATTGGTCCCTAACTTTGATGGTGAAATGACGCGTGCTACAACGGAGGCAGCACGTTTTGGCTTGAACCAAAATTCTGGATGGCAGGGGTCCTCAACCCAAGATCGTTAGACCATCCTTCTTGTTCCTAGCGATATGTTTTGATAATCTCCTAGGACAAGGCCTTCTTCATGGGGTATCTGTTGTATGTTTCTCCAAAATCGATTTTTGGGTGAGGTATAGAGCACCTCAAGTTAGCAGCCCCAAAAACCAATTTGTGCTATTGTACTGACTAAAACGCATGCGCCAAATGGAGGGTACACCTTTTTTGCAGCCGACCTCGTTGGACGCTTACTACGATATAAGTTGCGCTTGGTTTACCAATATTGTATTGGCTCTGGACGGACGAGGCGTTCACCGAACAATCGTTGAAAAACCGTTTTTTTTCCGATAAAAATAACTTGGGTGTATAGGTATACCTATAATACGGTAAGCCACGCGATTGTTCGTCGGGTGTGTACTTTCGTGTTTTTTCTCAATAGTCGGTTTGGGGTGTAGTATAAAACCCCTCTAAGGGGAACCCTCGGAAAGGGATGGCTGCAGCATACACGGTTTGCTTGGAGGCTAACCGAATATTTTCTTGTTCGGTTGCCGGGGTAGGTAGATAGAGCAAGGTATTGTATTAGAGTACCTTAGTTTCGTGCTCCGATTTTCGGAACTGTCGTGTTTGCATCTATCTGTCTGGCGGGATTGTGGATCGGCGTGTACGCTGCGTTAATGCATGACTATGCCAATCAGTTAGCTTTTACTTCCGCCAACGACGTAATAATTGGCCGTGTAGTCCGGCCGCCTCTTGTACAGCCGTACTTTAAAACGGGATACACGGACGGGCAATACGACGAAATGATCGATCTCCGGCGATAGCTTCGCTTGGACCAAAAAGGCGTCGAATCAACAGCTTTCATCGGTGATGCTATTGAAGTGTGCACAGTTTGCGTCATGAAATTGTACTGTTACCCGAAGTTTGGCGTGGAGTAGTCTGTCAACTCTTAATGTTCCAAGGCCGGTTGAGGATGACGGTTTTACCGTTGTAGGTCGTTGGACCACGACCGTCTCGAGTGTTTTCATGTTTTTTATGGTGACCGTCCTCAGATGATGCATACCACGGAAGGGGGTACACCGCCGCCTAATGTTTCTGGGACCCCTCTTTTGAAGAGCTCTCCCATCTCATCCTCACACACACTGACTGAACCTCGAGAAAAGCAAAACAAACGTGAAACTCGGTGAACGATCTCCAACGGGCTGACTTTAGGTACCAAACGTATTACTCGCTGCCTTTTTCACGACATTGGTTGGCGTCCTCGGTTGAGGGGCCTCGTCAGCCAGACACGCTTTTAGGGGGAGACGTGCTACGACAAGGGAAGCACTATAAGGGGCCATGCCGACCATGCTGTAACTCTATACTTAGTACCTGGTATATTTTTTGTCGTTTTTGTTTCAGTGTTTTCAGGGTGCAGGACAAGAAGCGAAAACGACACCACACACCGGGAATGGTAAAAATGAAAAACCAACCGGATCGCTGTGATCGCACGACGAATTAGGAGAAAAAAAACGTATCCGTGTTTTCCCTATTTATGTTCGTATGGTTTTAGAGGCCCTCCCCCAAGCTCCGGCAGGGAGGGGGGCGAAGATCAAACCAAGTGCAAAAAATAATACAACATAAGAATAATAAAAAGCTTTTTTCGTATTGTGATCACAACGATCAGTTTTTTTGTCAATATTTCCGTTCCCGGTGTGTGGGTCCTTTTTTTCTTTTTGGCATGCCCCCTCGTTTTTGTTACAGAAATACGTTTTCGCAGCAGCTACGCAGTTTCCAGTGCAATACAGGCGGACCAACGCCAGAATGGGTAGGGTGGACCAAGTGCCGCGGAAGGCTATGTTCTCATGACCGAGGGTTTTGTTTGTGGGTGAGCAGTCGCAAGTCCCCGCACTACCCGGTGGGATGACCTCCCGGGTGGCTAACTTCACCGCACTTGTGTCCCAGGGATCAGGTCGGGTCAACATACTCACGCGTCCGTATACCACGGCAGCTCAGGCTGCGGTACTAGAAACGGTAACCGTCGGTAAGGGCAGTTTACGCGTTCTCTATCACGGGAACTGAAGGAGGCGCCGGCTAGTGCTGGGTTGCGAAACCGAGTTATTAAAATTGACACACGACATATACACAATGATGTGTAAGTGTAGTGAGCTTAAGCTACACTTTTCCTCATCCGCCGGACGATGAAAATTAATAATTAAAGGCCTGTGAATGACGTCTCTGGGAAATCGGCACACCTCTTGAGCCATAGCTTGTCGGGACATTAAGTTGGTAGTTGAAGAAAGCCGACGTTGAGTCCAATCTTGTCTGAACTGCCAGCATATATGTGACTATATCCCAGAATGTCCGCCTTGCTGGGTTTGCATTCCGTCCAGATAAACCTGTTATTTGGTCGTTATGCTGCCCCTAGCCCGTACAACTTTACTGCGGCGCTCCTCCTGTAGTGAATACGGGGCCCCGATACAGAATGGTATCGTTCCGTATGCCAGTGGTTGGCATTGTCCCCGAAGTTCAACCGTAAAAAACATCGGTGGCGCGAGCACTCGTACGTTTTCACGTTGACGGCAGAGTGATAGTAATCGCGTTAATCTCTGAGGCGTTTTTCGGTTTGAAGAAAGCGACCTAGTGATCTGGCTATTGTTCAATACCGATCGCCGCGGATATAAGCGTTTTTCACATATCATATTCGCGCGAGAATAACCTGTGCTTGAGGCGGTATCACGGTTTCGGTAAGACGTGGTTTCAGCCGGTAAACTATATATGTACTAAACATAGTATACCTTCTGCTCAAGAAACATATTCGACATTTGTTTTACTCGAAACATGAACAAAAACAAACAGACAAATAATCCCGTGCTGGTTCGGCCCCTTATAACCAAAAACATTTCAGGCCGACGAGCCTCCTTAACTCAGACGTTATAAGTATCCAGTGTAATTGTGTTTTGCAATATCATCCGCGGTATACCTCGTAGGCGATAGGGGTGTCCACCGGGTTGTACTATAGTATTTTACCGTCCACCGTCCTAAAAAAAAGCCCAACACGAAACCAAGCCTAAATATAACGGGGAAATAAGAAAGTCGACGGCTGGTATACTGCATTTAGTGTAGGACAGACCGTTTTTCAAATAAGGAACCCAGCTTCAAACCAAGACGCGTTCTACGATAGAGGTAGCATTTTTGGCATTTTTATTTTCCGGATGACGGAGCTCCTTAACCCAAAATCGTCGGAATTCCATTCTTTTTTTGCATTCTGGATTTTTTGTATAGATGGGCCACGGGTTTGTTCATCGGATTGCACTTTCAGTTAGCTCAAAATCAGTTTTTCAGTGAGGTATAGAGCTCCTCATGTAAGGAGCTTCAGAAACAACATGGTGAACCTCTATCGTAGAATGTGTCCCAATATTTATTTTGGTTTCGTATCGGCCAGCCGGTATTTTATACGAACCTCCTCGAATGACTTAGCCTCGGGAAAACCTAGGGGGCACCCCTATACACACGTCTCTGGGGAAACAAACTGCTCTTAACAGGGTGCGCCGGAGCCTGCATCTGTCTCGCGCTCGCCCGATTTCACGACTCGAAGTTGGGCGCTCTGGCTCGAGGCTGGGCTCCCCCACCTACTCTAATTCCAAGTAGAGTACTACTTGAGCCGCAGCCGAGCCCCAGCTTGCCGCCCCGACCCCTCGACGACCGTGGGCCCGCGCGGCGCGAAACCGAGTGCTCCCCCCTGTGTGGAACCGACTCTTCAGAGCCACGCCGAAACCCGGGGCAGAAACGACCCTGGGCGGCGAACCCGTGAGGCCACGAACGGACAACAACGACGGACGACACCAAGACCAACAACAATACCAACAACAAACACCAACATCAACAACTTTCAGTTTTATATATACAGATTTATTCCGGTTTCGTATCGGCCGGCCTGTATTTTATATGAACCTCCTCAAATGACTTAGCCTCGGGAAAAACTAGGGGGCACTCCTTTACACACGTCTCTGGGGCAACAAACTGCTCTTATCATACCCCTCTATCAGAGCAGGCATCCGGTCGTCTCACGACCGATGGGTATCCTCAGTCCTAAGGAATATGAAATTCCTCGGCGGCTAGCGCGCAGCTGTGGTTGGATAGCTCCGCGCTACACTACGGATGGTGCAATACGCTGGGGTATTTTAGATGACGCATGTCCAATACGACAGCAGATATGCTGTGCATCATTTTGCCTGAGGCTGCTCGCGTGAGGAGCTCTACGCTTGACTTTCAAAACAATGATGAAATTGTCACCCGATTGCGCGAAAGTTGATCCGGTTGCACGAATAAAAATGTTGGAAGTCATTTTTCGGATGAGATATTGAGCTCCTCATGTCAGGAGCTCAGGGACTTATTGCTGCACCCCTACCGTGGGATGACTCCCTGCCGGCTTTGTTATTTCTACTCCCTCGTCCCCTTCGAGCTGCCCATGCAGTAAACCCTATTCATTCAAGGACATGTATCCCAGCCTCCTTCTCCTTCCTACCCCGATGCCCTCTATCATGCCGCTAGGACTAGCACCATTTCGTGCAGTAGCTTCTGTTTATTTATACAATCTCAAACAATTACTACGCCCCCTTCCCTTAACGGTGTTACACATCTATCGCGTTCCACAACCGTCAGATTTTGTTCCCTTTAAAATGAGTTTTCTAGTTTCCGCAAACATATTGATTAGCACCACACAGTTGCCCCTGGTACTAGCTAGCACTATTAGGAGCCGCCGACCTATACATTTTATGAGGACATAACACACCCTGGAAAACGCGCGATCGGAGTATCACACACAGCTTACCAAGTTTAGTTTCGACACTAACAAATCGATCTCACAGCTGAAGTCCCAGTACCTACTGGCAGTACATCCTGGCAGTACATATCTCCTGGCTGAGAGAGGTACCAGGATTCCAGGATACTGACCAATAACGTACGTCCCCCTAAAACGCCTCAGAATACAGCAAACACCCATCCAAACGTGCGGGTAAGGTTAGGGACAGGATTAGGGGTACGGGCTGACCTGTGTGAAACAGTATTCCGTACACGCCTGTATCGCCGCATATATTGTTTGCACTTTCGATATGTTCCAGACTCAATCCACCACGCTTGCTCCGAATATCACGTTAGAGATTCGAGTCAAAAACCAACGACTATTTTAGCTCTAGTGAAGCCAGATCGCGTAGATACGTGCCTCCGACGTGGCGCCCTTGCAGCGGAGCCCTCCGGTGTCGCCTGCGGCGGGGCTCCCTCATCAGCCGGGGGAGGGGCGATGGTCGCGGCTTCGCCTGGGACAAATCACGGTTGGATCCAAGCTTCTGGCTGCTGTCCCAGCCAGAAATTGTTTCCCTGTTGGCTAGAGCTACCAGGACATAGCCCTATTTTGTACAGTATATATCAGAAATGGTATGGCTTATCCTGAAAAATAAATTACATCTATTTTTATATCTCGCAATCAACAACAACACATACACGAAAAACCCGGCTTGGCTCAAGCTCAAAGCTGACGTACTTGATTTATTTTCGATTAAAATTTGGATTTATTTCACCGTTTCATTTTGCTAAACTCGCTAAGGTTATATATCTCCTCCCTTAAGCACGCGACAAACGTTAATAATTTTTTGTTTCATCTCGGGTTAGGGTATTATTTTTCCCTCCGAGTTGGGCATGAATGCTTTGACAACAACTATTACTTGGCGTTTAAGTGCAAAACGCAAAATTCATTAAAACAAAATACTATTCAGCCAAGGCGTGCAGTACGACCCTTTTTCTCTTGGTTTGAGCGGCTAAGACACATTTATTTGTTACCACATGGCATCCACCCGTTATATCTATATTAGTATATGCTGATATTTTGACTGTCTGTCTGTCTGTCTGTATATTCTCATCGGGTGTTGCAGCGGGCTTCAGCTCCGCCAGGGCCCATGGGTAGGGAGGCTGGGTGTCACAACCGGCAGAACACCAGATCCCATGCCGCGCCGAGCCGTGGACGTGGCCGGCAGAATACCAGGTCCCATGCCGCACCGAGCCATGGACGTGGCACAAGCACAATCCCGAGGCAGTTCTAACAGCCATCTAGACAGCTTAGCTGCTGACTTACAATTTTGAATTACAATTCTGGCAGCTGATTGGTTAGGCAAATCGATGCCGGTGGCCGCTGGCTCCTTCTAGAACATTGGAGCTGAAGAGAGCCATCGAGAGTCCACCACACCCAGGCAAGATAGGGTCCCATCCTCGGATCTGAAATCCCTCCAACTCTCTAAAACTCCGACAACCGGGGACTAAAACGGCGATCTTCCGGGTCGACACCGCCCCGCATGGTGTAAAAACCCCACCCCTATCGGCAGATCACTGATTGGCTCAGGCTAATGGAGCCGGCGACACCCGGGGACGATAGCGATCCATCCCTGGATCATAAATCCTTCCATACATACACATCTTCAACCACCCCCCGGGGACGATAACAGAGCCCCCCCGGGTCGATACCGCCCCGCACAGTGTGGAAATCCCAATCCCGCCGACCGAACGCTGATTGGCTGGAGCGCGCGGAGCCAGCGCAAACCCGGGGAGGATAGGGCCCCAGCCCTGAGTCAGAAATCCCTCCGTGTCTCTACAACTCCGACACCCCGGGGACGAAAACGGTGTTATCCCGTGTCGACACCGCACCACACGGTGTGAAAATCCCATCCCCGCTCGCCGATCGCTGATTGACTGCAGCACGTAGAGCCAGCGTAAACCCGGGGATGATAATGTCCCATCCCTGGATCAGAAGTCCCTTCGTATCTCTACAACTCCGACACCCCGAGGACGAAAATGGTGTTCTCCCGGGTCGACACCACCCCGCACGGTGTGGAAACCACAACCCCACTGGCCGATCGTTGATTGCGTGGGCTCATACATAGAGTCAACGCCACCCGGGGAGGATAGGGCCCCATCCCCAAATCATAAGTGCTTTCATATCTCTACCACTTCGAAACCCCCGGGGACGAAAGCGGAGATCCCCTAGGTTGATCCCGCCCCGCACGATGTTGAAACCCCAAAGCTCGAATACCGCATATACCGCCGCACCCAGCGAGGATAGGACCCCACCCCCGGTTCAAACATCCTTCCATATCTCTACAAGTCCGATAGCCTGAGAACGAAAACCGAGTTCTCCCAGGTCGACACCGCCCCGCACGATGTGGAAACCCCAATCCTATTGACCGATCGTCGATTGGCTGGAGCGCGAAGAACCAGTGCAAACCCGGGGAGGATAGGGCCCTATCCCCGGATCAGAAAGCCCTCCGTATATCTACAACTCCGACACCCCCGGGACGAAAACCGATTTTTTCCTGGGGCCGACACCGCCCCGCATGGTGTGGAAACCCCAAATCCATTGGCCGATCGCTGATTGGCTGCATCGCGCAGAGCCAGTCCAAACCCGGGAAGGAAAGGGCCCCATCCCCGGATCAGAAAGCCCTCCGTATAACTACAACGCCGACACCCCGGGAACGAAAACCGAGTTTTCCCGGGTCGACACCGCCCCGCATGGTGTGGAAACCCCAATTCCATTGGCCGATCGCTGGTTGGCTGGAGCGCGTAGGGTCAGTCCAAACCCGGGGAGAATAGGGCCCGATGCCCGGATCAGAAATCCCTCCGTCTCTCCACAACTCCGACACCTCCGGGACGAAAACAGAGTTTTCTCGGGTCGACACCGCCCCGCACGGTGTGGAAATCCCAATCCCATTGGCCGATCGCTGATTGTCCAAAGCGCGTAGAGCCATCGCAAACCCGGGTCGAATCCGCCCCGCACGGTGTTGAAACCCCAATCCTATTGGCCGATTGCTGATTAGCTGGAGCGCATAGAGCCAGTTCAAACTCGGGGAGGATAGGGTCCCATCCCCGAATCATAAATTCCTCGGTATTTCTACAACTCCAACAGCCCGGGGACGAAACCAGACGCCCCCCGGGTCGATACCACCCCGCGAGGTGTGGAAACCCCACCCCCATCGGCTGATTTATGGTTGGCTGGCTCTCATGGAGCCAGCGCGCGGCGAGAATTGCCCCTCGAAACAAAAGGTCGAGGTGCAGCCGCACCCGGGGATGATAATATCCCATCCCCGGATAAAAAATCCTTCCGTAAATATACAACTCCAATAAACCGGGGACAAAACGGATTTCCTCGGGTCGATACCGCCCCGCAAGGTGTGAAAACCTCGGCCTCATCGGCTAATTGCTGATTTGGGTGGGGCTCATGAAGCCAGTGCGCGGAGAGAGTTGCCCCTCGGGACAACGTTGAGGTCCCGCCGCACCCGGGGATAATCATGTACCATCCCCAGATAAAAATATCTTCTTATATCTAAAACTCCAACAACTTGGTGACGAAATCGAACACCACCCGGGTAGATACGGCCCCGCGAGGTGTGGAAACCCCAGCCCCACCCCAGCCCCACTGGCTTATGTCTGATTGGCTCGAGAGAGCCAGCGCGCGGCGGGCGACGAGACAACTTTGAGGTCTCCCGCTGCACCAGGGGATGACAAGGTACCATCCCCAGATCATGAATCCTTCTTTATATCTACAACTCCGAAAACGTGGGGACGAAAACGGACATCCCCGGGGTCGACACCGCCCCGTAAGGTGTGGAAACGCCAACCCCACTGGCTGATTTACGGTTTTCTGGCTCTCATTGAGCCAGCGCGCGATCAGAGTTGCCCCTCGAGACAACGTCGAGGTCTCGCCGCACCTGGGGATGATAAGGTACCATCCCCGGGTCAGAAACCCTTCCGTAAATCGACAACCTCCAACAACCCGGGGAAGAAACGAAGTTCACCGGGGTCGATACCGCCCCGCAGGGTGCGGAAACTCCAACCTTAGACCGATTTATGATTGAGAGGGGCTCAAAGAGCCAGCGCGCGGCCAGAGTTGCCCCATGGGACGACGCCGATGTCCCGCCACACCCGGGAATAATAATGTGCCATCCCCGGATAAGAAACCCTTCCATACATGTACAACCCCAATAACTTGGGGACGAAAGTGGACACCCCCCTGGTAG
>JBBMKB010081654.1:0-12398 GCA_037833945.1 Alaria marginata
CATGCAGTGAAAAAGGAGCAATCGAACAAAAACCACCACACAAATATCAACGATCGCCTCGTCTTCCCCAACTATCTTACAAGGTGTATGCCCACAGCTATTAATACCACGTCGCTGCGAATTGCGGGGGGTCGTTCTCCATAAAGGGTATACGAATCTACCTACACTACAAAAAACAGTGACGGCATAAATAACAGAAGTATGCATGCATGATACGATACGTATACAAGGTTTATGCGGCTTACGCCGCCCCGCTCAAGAAGCGATTCCAAGATACTTGCCAAATGACGTACTGTGCACACTTCAGGAGAAGCAAGCTTACGGGGCTCGTCGTTTCCCTGCGTGGGGCTGTCCCGCCCATATCCAGCAAACTTGGCGCCACCCCGCAGTCCGCCACCGCCGAGGCAGCCGGATTAGGGTTAGGGTTGACATTAGTGCATGGCCCACGCGCGTCAGAAATACGTTACGAATGCGAATGTTAGAAGGCCTTACTGGCGGAGCTGCTTGTCCATATCCGGAAAGACAGTTCTTAGCATTGCTGTAGCTTACACTAGTTTGCCGTCTACCAGGTATAAACGAAATTGCATGAAATCCACAGTACCCCTTTCCCGCTCCGTCAGAATGCTATTACGGGGGACCATAGTAAATAGGACAAAATATTGTTGTTGAATACCTGGTAGTAAAAAAAGGTAAATATATACCTGGTAGGCGTTTTTATGTACCGTAGTTCTTACTTTCTATGGTCCCCCGTAATAGCCTGAGTACAGCCGGATATCAGGTTTCTTGTGGTTTGGCCGATACTATTATTGTTAATAATAGTATAGTAGTGGAATCGAGAACACATCCGCCTGGTACTGGTACCAATGTTTCGGGAACGCACCGCAAACATTTGGTGTAACGTCTGTACTCTGTATGTACATATTGATACTGCAGTATACTATTAATACTGGCTGTGTGCGATGGAATTTCGTGAATATTATGGTTTGTCGCCCCGAAACAAAACAAATGGGTTAGCTTTATGTTTACGAGGCAGCCACTCTGCTACGTACGAAGTCGGGTCGGGAACCTTGTCGCACAGTCTACTACCTCCGTCATATGATACTCTCGCCGACAGAGGTTAGAAGTGTCGAGTATCCATACATCTGTCGTACCCCCCTAGGAAAAAATGACAGACAATCCTGTGGGACGTCCCATGGAACGCCCCATAACACGTTCCATGGGACGTCCCATGACACGTCCCATGGGGTCGGCACATGCCCATGAGACGTGCCATGGGACGCCCCATGGGCAGATAGGTCCCATGGGACGCCCCATGGGAACCTATAGGATCCTACGGGAGGTCAAAAGGAATGCCGACGCCCATAGCACAGCCACAGGCCCATGGGACATTCCATGAAAGGTATGCCTGTCTGATGCATGGGTTTTGTCGTCCCATGGGGCTTCCCATAGGCGATTTCCATGGCGTGTAATGCGGTATTGCATATAATTTTCCATGGGACGCTCCATAGGGCACTTGATATATCATGGATCAATATAGATCCCATAGCCATTGGCATGGGACATGCCATACGTAGTGTCCATGGGTCACCCCATGGGATGACCTGTGGTATATTATATTACATCCCACATAGGCCGTCCCATACGTCATCTCATGGCATATCCCATGGGATGTCCCATGGGACGACCTATGAGACAAACCATGGGATAAGTTATGAGACAACTCGTGAGTTGAGCTATGGGACGTGCCACTGGTACCCTATGGGGCAATTTATGGTATAACCCACCAGGTATTGGACAACCCATGCGATCCCATGGCACGTCCCATGGGACATGCCATGGAACGACTCATGACATGTCAAACAGCCTATGGAATTTCCCATGAAACGTTACATGGAATGGCCCATGAGATGTTTAGCACCCAACAGGCTGTCCCATAGGATAACCCTTGGGATCTCAAGCAAACTCTGGGCAGGTCCACGGACGGTCCCATAGCACATCCCATGGGATATGCACATTCCGTAGGTGGTCCCACAGACTGTGATGTGCACGTCCCATGGTTTGTTCCACGGGGTGTACCGTGCGAGATATGACTAAAGCTTACCCGAACCCTTAATATAACAACCCTAACTGCCCATGGTATGGTCTATGGGACGTTTGGAAGCCCATGTCACAGTCTATGGCCCACGGGACTTCCCGTTGAACTACCCCTGGGACTTTCTACAGGACATACGGAACAGCCCACGGTGTAACCCGTCGGACAGCATATGGTACAGGTACGTCCCATGGGACTGTCCGTGGGCTACACCATATAGGAAAGTCTAAGGCACGTGTGCATGCCATGAGACTGCCCATGGGACTGTCCACAGGAAGTTTGGAACCCCATGGCGCAGCCCATGGAGCGTCCTATGACACGTTCACGTGACACGAGGCAGCCCATGAGATTGCCTACTGGGCGTTTGAAAGCCGAGGGTACAGCCCATGGGAATGTCCATCATACTGCCCATGGGGCGTTTGAAAGCCCGTGGCGCAGGCCGTGGGACTGCCCATGGAACTCCTGGCGTCTGATGACATAGCTCCTGCAAATTTCAGCATGCCATGGGCTGTCCCATGGGACTGCCCCATTGTATTGGCCATAGGTTATGTACATCGCAAGGTACTGCCCATGGAACCGCCCATGGAACTGCACATGGGTATGCCCACCGGACTGTTTATGGAACGTTTGGAAGCTCGTGGCGCAGCCCATGAACCGTTCCTATGGTACGTGCACACCCCGGGGCAGCCTGTGAGATTGCCCCTGGGACTGCCTATGGGACGTTTGGCATCCCGCGGGCCATTCCGTAGGATTTCCTATGACCTCATGGGACAGCCCATAGGACATGCACATTCCATGGCACAGCCCATTGGACTGTCCCTGGATTTTCCTACGGGACGTCTGGGAACCCATGGCACTGACCATGGTATAGTCCATGTTTTTAGTCCATGGGACAGCCCATGGCACGTATGGTATCCCATGGTACAGCCCATTGGGCGTCCCATGCCACATTGCACATCCCATGGGGAAGCGCATGAGACTGACTACGGGACGTTGAGATGCCTATGACGCATCCCATGAGACTGGCAATGGGACGTTCTGAAGCTAATATGGTACAGCCCATGGGAGTGGCCGTGGGACAACCCATGAGCAGCGCATGGCACGGCCCATGGAACGCGCCACGAGACATCGCACAGGACATCCCATGGGAGATCCAATGAGTCATCCCGTTGGAGTTTCCATGCATCATCATATGGGAAGAATTGGCTGTGGGTCGTCCCATGCGATATTCCATGGGACATGCCATGGCTTGTGCCATGAAGCGTCCTATGGGGGGGCCTACGGGATGTCCGGTGGTTCATGCCATGAGCATACTCATGGGACACCCCGTAGGCCGTCCTATGGGACATCCTACGGGACACCCCGGTCAAAATCCATGGGATGTCCCGTGGGTCATCCCACAGGCTGTCGGAGTGCACATGATATGTCCCATGGGACGATATATCTTAAAGGACGTCTCCTGGGACGTCCTATCGACTGACCTATAGGTTGTTTTTGTATGCCTAGGCCATGGGCTTGTTCACCGGGTTGCCACTTTCTGAGTACTCGGAATCTGCTTTTGGGTGAGGTATAGAGCTCCTCAAGCGAGGACCCTCACAGGGCAAATACTAATGGTGCACCTCTACCGTAGAACGTGTCATGCCACTGGTAGTATGTACGGCAACGGCCAAAAACCAGGTGTAATTGTGACCATTTTGGAGCCAAACAAGGTACACTCCGGGTACAAGTGTAAAAAAGTGAGCGCCACGAGCACTCCGACTGGCCAACAACATATCGCACATGCCTGCTTCTGCCCGAAAATCCCCCAGGTACATCTGCAGCTGCCTATTCTGTTTTGCTTAACCCCCCCAGGTACATCTGCAGAGCTGACTATCCTGTTTTGCTTTCAACTGATTTTTGAGCTTCGTTCGTCAGAAATCATGGAGTGCTCCCCCTCACGACCCTGCTATTACTGGGAACCATAGTAAATAGGACCAAATATTGTCAGTAAAAAAAGGTAAATATATAGGTTTTAGTATGCACCGTAGGTCCTATTTACTACGGTCCCCCGTAATAGAGTGCGCAGGGGCTCGTATGAGGAGGCGCGCGCACCACACCCTCCTGCCACGCACACAGCAGCGTGTAGTCATCCCACGGTAGGGGTTGCACTTTTGGGGGCCAAACGTTCCTGGCCGGTTGAGCTCCTGAAGTGAGGAACTGTTATTATTATGATGCTTGCCATCCGACAATGTGCAGCATGAGCTTCAACGTTGATCACTCAAAACTTTCCGGAAGGAGAAAACCACGGAAGCAAAGGAAACCAATGCACAAAGTCTAACTACCTTCTATGTCTACTTCCCGCTAAGCTATTATTAGTAGTTGATGTGATCATTTCACGAGTTTATTTGTTTTAGGACTAACGGATAGAAATGTTGATCGGAGTTGCGCGGATGAAAATCTTGGAAGTCATGTTTCGGGTGAGATGTTGAGCTCCTCGAGTCAGGAGCGCAGAACCCTGCTGCTGCACCCCTACTCTGTAGCGTGGCACAAGCTATCGGGGGGGTTGAGGGACGAGGAGGCTGGTTATCAATCGGGGCCACAAAAAAAAAATACCTGGTAGCAGATAACAGCACGGCGATCCAATCGTAGGCGAAGAAGAGCGATACGTACACATATATCATACGCAGACAGCAGTGCGAAGAGAGAAGGAACGGACACGGCGGGGATACGTCGCTGCCCCACGTTGGACGTGCATCACACACTCACGACACGCACACTGCAGCGTGTAGGGTTGCTGCGCAGTTCTGCCGGGGGGCTGGAGGGAGGAGGACGAAAGTGTTTAACTACAGGATAATCGGAAAATAACTCTTACGAGGGAACAGAGCAAACAGGACCAAATATTGTTAGTAAACATAGGTAAATATATATGTTTGCCTTTACCGTAGGTCCTGTTTACTATGGTCCCCTGTAATAGTGATAGCACGGCGTTCCAATCGTGGACGAAGACGATGCGCAAGCAGCAGCAGCAGCAGTACGAAACGAAAAGGAAAGGAAGCAGCGCTCGGAGATGTGTCGTTGTCCCACCCTGGGCATAAGGTGTCGCCACGTTGTCGAGCCACCCTACGGTAGGGGTGCACAGCAATAAGTCCCTGAGCTCCTGACATGAGGAGAGCTCAATATGTCACCCGAAACATGACTTCCAAGATTTTCGTTCGCGCAACCCGATCAACATTTCTATCCGCTATCATAGTCCTAAAACTAATACACTCGTAAAGTGATCATATCAACTGGTCGTTCCTCACTTCAGGAGCTTAAACGGTTAGGAACGTTTGACCCTAAAACGTGCAACCCCTACCGTGGGGATGACTCTGGTCTCAAAATCCATGGCAGAGTGAGGTCGTCTTACCACTGCAGAAGCAACATCCCCCTTTATCCGCCGATACGCCGGCCGCCGATAGAGCCCCGTACCGCTTCAACCTACGTACGTACGACAAGCGCCATTGATAAATGTGTAAATGGCATGCTTGTGTAGGGGGGAACTACAATAATAACAATCGATCTATCAATCAATCGCCCTTGGGCTTGCCGTGTCGCCATGTCACCAAGAGAAAGGGCGGCACGCGTTACTGAGACATCCCACGGTAGGGGTTGCACTTTTTGGGGTCAGGCGTTCCTAGCCAGGTGAGCTCCTGAAGCGAGAACTACCGGTCGGTATGATATTTTTACAAATGCTGTTGATCGGGTTGCGCGAACGAAAATATTGGAAGTCATGTTTCGGGTGAGATAATGAGCTCCTCATGTCAGGAGCTCAGAAACTTATTGATGCACCCCTACTCTTCTGTGCCGACTACGGTGTCATTTTCACCCACTTTTCCATACGTCGGGTATGTCAAACATGCTGACGAGGTGGGCGGTTGCCCGTCAAACCTTCACTTTCGCTGCCAAGCATGTTCCGGACAAAGTTCTAGACTATTATGTTCAGCGGATTCAACGGGGAACCTGTCCCAGCCAAAAGCTCGTTTGACCGCGAACTGTTGTACTGTCGTCCCCAGATGACGTGCCCTTTCTATCTACTCCGTCTTCCCCTTGAAAACAGGAGGTGTTCCCTTACAATGTAGACAACATCTGTTGAAAGCGATGGTGGATTGTTTGTGAACGCCGTGTGAAACCATCTTGTGGTATTGATCTTGTGATCATGTGCCGAACAACAGCGAGCTGCTTGATAAATGCATCAGACTTTTCCGTGTTAAACCACCTTGGTATTGATCCTGTGACCATGTGCCGAACAAGAACGAGCCGCTTGATAAATGCCTCGGACTTTTTCCGTTTCTTGGTAAACTCAACCGACTTCTGGGCGCGTTCATCCCAAACTAACCTTCCTCCTCAACCCCACGTCGCCCGTACCGCTTGCCCGCCTATACAGTAGACGTCCGAAGTACAACCAGAGGAACAGCGCTTGCAGCTTCATGTCTGCGCACTGCGCTTGCGGAAGCCATGCCGCAGCCCCTCTCGAGGACTGCACCATTGTGCGATCCGCGGGGCTAGCGCCCTCGTTGGCACCCCTACAGTTGACAAGGCCCACTCGGCGACAACCACACCACCACCAGCAACCAACCAAGGTTCATCCTTTCGAGAGGAAAAGGAGAAGACGAGCACCGGGTTATAGCGCTAACCTCCGTCTATTCCCATGTCCCATAAAAGCCGGCCTCTTTGTGCTCGTCGGCGCTGTCCTCGCGGCGCCCATAAACACGGTGCTGACACCACCGGGTATGTCGATGAAAGTGGGGGTATTCGCGGCGCCTTGCGCGTCAGGAAGCGCGGCAACGAGCGGAGCCCAGCGAGTGAACGTCACGCCCAACACCACCCTGGACCTCACGACCGTTTTCGACTGCGAGGATGGAGAATTCGAAGTGTACTGGTCTGGCGAAGTACAACTGGCCGGTACTGTCGTCATTGGCAGCGGCACCACGGTAAGTATATTCGGCGAAGAAAATTCCGGTGTGGGCAGCAGCGGCAGCGGCAGCGGCAGCGGCAGCTTGAGCGACCTGGAAGGGCTGGAGTTGCTAACGAGTGGGCTAGCGCTGCCGATCGGGCTAACCTCCGCCGTCGTGGGCGTGGGTTCCGGCGAGATAACCGCCGACACAGACGCGAGCATCTCTTTCGGGCCGATGTTTCACGTCGACGGCGGGGAACTAGTCCTCCAAGACTTGATCGTTCGCGGTGGGTTCGCGGCCAACACCACCACCGCTCGAGACGGGATCGGAGGCATTTATGGAAGTGGGGGTGGGGTCTACGCGGTAAACTCGATCGTCTCCGTCTCCCGGTGCGACTTCAGCGACAACTTCGCGGAGAACTTCGGCGGAGGGATATTCTCGAACGAGTCGACTCTCCAAGTGGTGGACTCGATGTTTAGGAACTGTGAGGCCGGGTTTCTGTCGGCCGTCGATGACGAGGATCTGGTGGGCGAAGGCGGTGCCATATACGTAAGTAAGCAACTTTATTATGGGGGACCATAGTAAATAGGACCTACGGTACACACAAAAACCTATCTATTGCCATATTTCTACTATAACAATATTTGGTCCTATTTACTTATATATAAGTCCCCCGTAATAGTTGTGTTGAAGATATCACGTTGTTGCTCCAGCCAGGTCGCCATTTCCTCGCTCGTGTTTTGTTTTTTCGTAAATGCGTGCGAGATTTTTTCCGTTGTTGTAGTCCTTATATACGGTTTCCCCTTACTTGGTGCCGAGGATATGTACGGCGAAAGCGGTGCCATAGACGTGAGCGCTTTTAAAACGCAAGCTAGGGTGGGGGGGGGGGGTATCTATCTTTCCTTTTTTCTGCCGATGAACTCCATACCACTCCTCACCCAGAAAAATATTTTCTTGAGGAAAAATCGAAGTGAAAACTCGAAAACTCGGTGAAAAAACCCTATTATGGCCCAGGTATAGGGCGAACATAAGCTACTACTTGTATGTAAAACATAAGTGGTATTCACACGATAGTGGGTGGTTACTTATATGAAGAAACCCCGACAGGAAGGAACGCTTTGGCCAAAACACGGCTACCCTTAGTAGCACGTGTCTTTAGCTACTGGAAGATCGTGATCTCTGTGCAGCCACACCATTAAATTGTTGGCCTTGCTCGTGTTGCTTTCGCAACGCTTGCGAACGTTCGTGTGCGCCCTTACAATGGTTCGTATTATATGGTTTCCCGTCTTTCCTTGCTAAGGACTTTAGCCCTTTTCCTAGGGATAACCGTGTCCCACACAGGATACAAGTAGTGTGTTCGAAAATTCGTGGGTGCAGTTGTCAAGGGGTTTCTAACCTCTTTAATAGCCCCAAAACCCCTCCCCTAAAGTAATTATAAGTAAATTATCCCCAAACATGGGTTGCTAGTCGTAAAGGGGGTTTGGTGGGGGGGGGGGGGGGTCAGACTCCCGTTCACGCTTCAGACTCTTGTCGTATGCCGTCTAGAACACAACAACGCGTGAATTTTTGATGCGTGCACGTCACTTACCCCAGCCCCCACCTAAACACCGGAACGGGCTAAAAATGGATTGTGGCAGGTGGAGTTTTCCGAGCTGCTGGTCGACGGTTGCCTTCTCGAGGGCGGCTACGCCAAAAAGAAGGGCGCCGGTATATCCCAGAAGATTGGAGATATGTCTGTGCTGGGCTCGGTGTTCTACAACAACACCGCAGGGGGCGAAAACATCGAGCACGGTGAGCCATATATTTAGCCTAAGCGAGCAATGTCTTTCTTCCCAGTGAAGCGTGCCACTCTAGGGGTGACTTTGGCGTTCTATGAGGCTCCCCGCCTAAATAAGAAGATCCACGCAGCGTATATTTTTACAAAACGAGAGGGTAACTCCCAATGAATCATGCCATGATGATGATGAGTCATCCCACGGAAGGGGCTGCACTTCTTCGGCTCAGACGCGTTCTACGATAAAGAGGTGGCATTTTTGGCATTTGTATTTGTTATGGGTGACGGGGCGCTCCTTTACAACTGGAAACCCTTTTTGGGGACAAGATCACTTGATAATAGTATAGGGACGGGGTTCGGGGTTCTAAAGGGGTTAACCCAAAATCGTCGGAATGTCATTTCTATTTTTGCAGTATTTTGTTTTTTGCATAGATGCGCCACGGGTTTTGTCCATCGGATTGCAATTACTTTTCAGTTTGCTCAAAACCAGCTTTATCGTGAATAAAGGTATAGAGCTCCTCACGTAATCACCATCCTCAGAAAAAAAATGGTGAACCTGTATGTATCGTAGAATGTGTCGCCAAACGTTTCTGACTATCAATGGTTGAGCCCCTAACGTGAGGAACTAACCACCTGTTCGTATGATAGTGTTACGAGTATTTGTTTAAGGACTATAAACAGCGTCGCACATGGAAATGATGTTGGTCCGGACACATGCTACGATAGAGGTGCGCCCGTTTTTTTTCTGGGGATCCTCACTTTTGGGCGCCCTGAACCTCACCCACCAGCGGATTTTGGAGTAAACTGAAAGTGCAACCGGATGAACGAAGCCATGTGGCCTAGGTAAACAAAAAAGACGGACTGAAAAACAAGGATTTCCTGACGATTTTGGGTTAAGGAGCCCCCCCCCGTCATTCAGCAAAAAAATAGCCCAAAAGTGCTACATCTATCGTAGAACCCGTCGTCGGGTTGTTGCGAACGAACGCCTTCGAAGGTCGTCTTTTTCGGGTGAGATATTGAGCTCCTCGTGTTATAGGGGCTCAGAGCCTTCCGCTGCACCCCCTACCGTGGGATGATGACTCCGATCTACAGCAGGCCTTCAACGACGATTTCGTTGCAAAATCGCAAACCGGTTGGTTCCAGCGAGTTTGGATGGTTATTTCGTCAGTCAGAAATAGTTCGGTCAAAAAGAGGTACTGTGTCCCCACAGACAGGAGCACGCGTCCAGCATGGTGGTAAGGGTCAGCAAAATGGCGGCGTAAGGATTGATGTTTTTGTTTTAGCTCCCCTGACAACCTGGCCGCCCGGATCTTTGACACGGTCTAGGCTGCTCGCGTTTGTTTGCGTTTGCGGGGTAGGAAGCACCTTCCGGTGAGATCAAGGTACGGGCGTAGACCCAACCCAACCCCTAACCCTAGCCCTAACCCTGGCCCCAACCCGGACTCAAAACGGACCAGAAACGGACCAGAAAAGCGCGGCTGCGCCGCTTTTCGAGATTTTTCTTATTTTTTCCGATCTGCGGACCGCAAAGTAGCCCTCGGCCAATGAGAGGGCGTAAAAAACCACCCTCCGAGATCCGGGCGGCCACATTGTTAGGTCTTCTGTTTTTTTTTGTTGTTTGCCATCCGACAATGTGCGGTACGAGAATCTCGAAAGCGCGGGGTATCCGTTTTCCGCGGTCGCTGTGTAAAATACCAGTAGGATTCGTGTTCGCTCGGAACAATACCACACCTCGGCGGAAGGAGTAAACAAAGGCTCCAACAAGCCACCACCTCGAAAGGAGCCCCTTTTCTTTTTCACGCCGTCTAAATTGAAAGGTCGAATAAATGCTTCCGCTCTCCTCGTAATAATGGATCCCCCGTCTCCGAACGCACCCCGTCCCGTGCAGAGGATGAAACGGGAGAAGGTGCTGGCGTGGCCTTCTCAGCGTGCGGTCGGTCGTTCGACGGCCTGGCCGCTTGCGGCGCCAACGACACGGTCTTCGCCAACAGCCGCGTCGCCAGGAAGGGCGGCGCGGTGGCCCTCTCCACCGGAATCCGGCAGTCGAGCCTGGTGGAGTTTCACCGGTGCAAGGTCCTTAACAGCACTACGGGGGTCGCCATCAAGGACGATCCTCAGGGAGAAGGGGGGGGGTTCTCTGTCGGAGGCGGGGTGACGCTCCTGCTCTCGGACTGCGTTCTCGCGAACAACTACTGCGGGAAGAAGGTGGGTTCGGTTTCACTGATGCTACGATGACGGGACGTGCTCTACGATAGAGGTGGCACGTTTTGGCGTTTTTACTTTCTGGATGACGGGGGCTCCCCTTTAAAACCCAAAATCGTCGGAATGCCATTCTATTTTTGCAGTATGTTTTTTTTTGTGCAGATGGGCTACGGGTTTGTTCATCGGATTGCATGTAATACATTCAGTTTGCTCAAAATCACTTACTATTAGTATAGAGTAATATAATATTCCTCAAGTGAGGACATTCAGTTTGCTCAAAATCACTTACTATTAGTATAGAGTAATATCATATTCCTCAAGTGAGGAGCTTCGGGAAACAAATGGTGGCAATTTCTATCGTAGAGTGTGTCGAGGGTAGCAGGTTTTGGCCAAAGCCTTACTGAATGGCGTAGAATATGCCGAGGAGTCACCTAAAATGGTCGGAACGCCATTTTTTTTATATTAAAAATGAAAAATACACTTCGTACACAGCTGTGAGGTCGAGGATTCCCGTCGAAACTCTTTTTGTTTTTTCCAAAGCTGTGTGTGTGTGTGAAACTCCGATCGCGCACCTTGTGCTCCTGCAAATGCTTTCGCTACTACTGTGGTACCTATTTTGACATGTAAGCCATTGGGTTGTTCACGGGGCTGCGCTTCGCTGTTTCTGGAAGGCGTTTTTTGTAAGTGAGGTATAGAGAGCTCTCTTCAAGCGAGGAGACAAAGAAAGATGAGGTGCACCCCTGTCGGGGCAGGCGTGTTTCGTTCATATATGTTTGTCTGTGTTCCGCATGATTTGAGTCATACCCACGGCAGGGGTGCAGCAACAAGTTTCTGAGCTCCTGACATGAGCAGAGCTCAATATCTCACCCGAAACATGACTTCCAAGATTTTCGTTCGCCCAACCCGATCAACATTTCTGAGTCATCCCACGGTAGGGGTGCAGCAATAATACGTTTCTGAGCTCCTGACGTGACGAGAGCTAATTATCTCACCCGAAACATGGCTTCCAAGATTTTCGTTCGCGCAACCCGATAAACATTCCTACCCACTACCTTAAAATCATTCCATACATGTGTGCCTCAACAAATCCACTCGGAAAGTTATCATACCTCAACCGGTAGTTCCTCACTTCAGGACTTCAACCGATCAGGAATGTTTGACCCCAAAAAGTGCAACCCCTACCGTGGGATGTCTCAATTACAAGAGGAGAAGCGATTTTTTTATGTAATTTACGAGGGCGGCAAAAAATAGGGGCTCATTTCCAGCCTCGTGTGTCGGAATCTCCGTGTCCCCCTCCGGCAACCGGAAACTCCCAAAAGGAGCAAACCGAGAACCTTCTGCTTTCAACATTCCATACCTCGAGGACAACAGCACAGCAGGTAGGTAGCTGCAACAGCAGCAGCAGCAGCAGCAGCAG
>JBBMKB010081665.1:0-12397 GCA_037833945.1 Alaria marginata
TCCCGGCATTGTAGGGATGCGAGGGTCTATGGTCTTATGACTACGGCCATGCAAGAAATGAGTACACCCCCCCCCCCGAGAACGACGATCGGTCAGCCGGTGGAAAGACGGCGCGCGTGCCCCGGTAGCGGTTTACGAAGAAGTGGGTACCCCGATTTGAGAGCGCATCCAAGGGCGGTCAAATCGGCATGCCTCGCCAAAATAAAACCCGTACACTTTCCCACTACACGGACTAAAAGCAATGTGCAGTTAAGAGCGCGTGTTTCGGCTTGTTATGGGGTGCTCTTAGAGCGGGGGTACCCACACTGAAATAGTATGTTTTCGATCAATTGTTTTCTGATTGAACCGAGGCTCAACCGAGGAAGTACTCTACCCAGTATGATAGTTGGCAAACCGTTTATGCTTAAAAAATATATTATTCGTTACCTGGTACATACGTATACATGCCTGCCTGTGCCATGACGCCACCCTTTCGTTTGTTTCTCAAAGCCACTTACTTCTAGGTGAGGCATATAGCTCCTGAAGCAAGAAGAGTCATCCCACGGCAGGGGTTGCACGTTTGGGGGACAGACGTTCCTGACCAGTTGGGCTCCTGAAGTGAGGGACTACCTGTTGGTATGATCATTTTACAAGAAGTGGCATGTGTTTTAGGACTAGCTTGATAGAAATATTAATCGGGTTGCGCGAACAAAAATCGTGGAAGTCATGTTTCGGGTGAGATATTGAGCTCCTCATGCCAGGAGCTCAGAAACGTATTGCTGCACCCTTACCGTGGGATGACTCAGAACCGTCATAAAAGCTCGTAGTACAGTAGGTACACGTCTACCGTACAAGGACGGATTCTTTTGCGGCCGGAAATTTACCTTGGCAACATGGTAGGAAGCATTTCGGCGTGGCCATTTTTCGGCGCAATTCCTGCTCCGCAACGAGGTTTGGGCACAGGCGACCACCCCGTTCCTACACGACCCTGAGTTCTTTGACCCTGCTAGTCACGGCCTTGCCGTGCGTTCCAGCCTGTTATACTGGGTCCACCACTGCCAAATATACGACCAAAGATGGCTTGGGGGGGTTTGTCCTCTTTTTGACCACCGCGTTTGAGCCACTCGCCCGAGAATGATTATGTACATCATTGCAAAAAACGATTTTGACAGTTTGGTCCGAGCAGTGTATATAGCTAACCATCCCCTTGGCGGTTTCATATCGCAAAAAAACAACGGCGCGAAAATCTTGAAGACTGTAAGGGAACAGGCAAGGGTCGCTCGCGCGAGTGACCCCCAAGGTTCCATTGCGAAACATGGTGGAAAAACGCGACCCGGCTGCCGCGGCCTTGATCGTACCCTTGCGAGTCATCCCACTGTACGAGGGGTTGCACTTCATGGGCTCCAAACATTTCTGGCCGGTTCAGCTCCTCATGTGAGGAACTACTACCGGTTGGTATGATCATTTTTATGGATACATTTGTCTTAGGACTACGAAGCGCATAGAAGTGTGGGTCGGGTTGCGCGAACGACTCACTTTGACGTCATGTTTCCGGTGAGATAATGAGCTCCTCATGTTCAGAGTGTTAAGAAAATTCCGCTGCACCTCTACCGCAGCCTTGATCACACCCTTCCCTACTGTAGGCCGGTGTATCGTTTCCCCAAACCGCAGTGGTGTGGGGGCTAAGCTGATGCCGCGATTAACGTTTCACCTCCAAGCGCGTTGCGCGCAACAACAGCAAAAATTAGGACGACTTCAGTTGCCGCCGCTCTCCTCCGTCGACGCCTTGTCCCCTCCGTCGACGCCAAAGCCGCGACACACCAAAGCTATGGTAGGAGGGGGGGGGGGGGGCTGTTTAGGGCTTGCGCGAGCGACTACTCTGTGAAGCTTGCCATCTTAATCCACATTTTGTCTTCGTGGTATAATTATGTAGCGAATTTTGTGCTATAAAGTTTTGCGATGTGAAGTAAAATATTTTTTGTTTTGCTGCGCCTAAATCGTATCTTCACGCCCGGTTTTGAGCAAGGCATAGAGCCACTCCCGCGAATGACCTGTAATCCGTACTTACGATGAAGGCACGCCCCCCTACACCGTAGCCTTGGACTAGTGCGAAGGTAGGAGCACCACTTTCTCGCCCGATAGTGTCCGGCGGGTTGAGCTGCTCAAGTAAGCTACTCTCCCGGTGGTAAGACCAGTTTTGTTCTGGTATAATTTTGTTAGGACTTAGCCCACAGAAACGTTGGCTAGGTTTCGAGACTTTTAGTCAATATTCGAAGTCATGTTTCGGGCGAGATATTGAGTTCCTCACGTGAGGAGCTCAGGGAAACGGTTTCCACTCCCACCGCGTGGGATGACTCCTTCCTTGGTTGACAGTAGCCACAGACTTGTGCTACTACCCTACCCACAGGGGTATCGCTTTTTTTGTCAAACGTTTTCGGACTGACGGGGCTCCTGAATTACTAATACGGGGGAACGTAGTTAATAGGACCACATATTGGTAGTAAAAATAGATGAATATATAGGTTTTTGTCTCTACCGTAGGTCCTGTGAACTACGTTCACCCGTACTGGAACATTTACACCAGAAACAAACTGCCCAACTACCCCGTTTTGTTTTTGTCAGAACGGTCTTCGTGATAGACCTATATATCGTGGGAACCTCCACCGGACCGAGGGAAGGAGTGCGTATCAATGTCGGGGTTTGGGTAGGGTGTATAGAGCGCTTCAAGCGGCGAGAGCCTCAGAAAATATCGGATGCACCGCTACGGCAACGTTCGTCTTTTTGGGTCGAGATTGTGGGCTACGATATATACGGGTAGCATTCTATGGCCAAACTCAGTTATGAAAATACTGAGCATCTCAACGGAAAACAAATATCCTGCACCCATGGGACACAACTTGTGGTTGAAAATATGACTTCGTTTTATACCTAGGCCCTGGGATTTTTCGTTGGGTTGCGCTCATAATATTTTAATCTAAAAAAACAATTGTTTCGCGAAATACTATTTAACTCTTCGAGTGAGAAGAGCCAAAAACGTATTTGTCGGCTAAGTCTATCGTGGCGTGCGTCCCACTAACGACCGCTCTTCCGCCCCGCCCCACCTCGCCCCGCCCCGTGCCGCCCCACCCAGTCCTGTCCAGATGCTGTGGACGACAATGCCGCGACAGACAGTGTCCACTTCGGTTACAACGCCGACTTGGAAAGCTTGTGGTGGGATGACATAATTCACACAATATTCCAGAGAGCCTCGTCGAGTTTTTGATCAAACGAAACAAAGGGAGAGACCGGCACGCGAGACCGGGTTGCCCTCGACTTCGTCCACGGTAAGCCAACAAACTTCTTTCGATGAAACCGCTACAGGGCTATCGTTAGACCACAGGCCTGCCTCGGAGCCAAGCGTACAGTAAACACGTGCGAAATAATTTCGGAGTCGCACAACTCCCCGAAATTAATTATTCGAGGGGGCGGTGGACAGGCGTTATCGTGCACGGGTATGGGCGGGGTGCGGGGGGCGTACTCGTTCGTTGCTTGCATTAGTTAATTGACCACTAACCACGCCGCCTGTTCGAGATTGAGCACGGTTCCTACGCCTAATAGCGATACCTCCCAACGTTTGGGCACTCGGTACGTTACCTCCATCTATTGAATAAAACTCGTACCTATCTTATCCCTTCACTGTTTGTTTTTTAAATTTGTGGCCCCCATTCTATCTCTTGTATAGCAATCGATTTCTTGCTACTATTTTAGCCTACCGAACTTCTCCATGTCACATTCATCTGTTGCGGGGGGGGCGCCATCGCAGCGATAGGCGCGCCAGCGTAGACACGTTGTCACGTGATACGATATATATGTGAACCGTTTAGTCGGGCACTGCGTAGTGCTCTTATCGCTTTAACTCGGCGATGCGTCAGCTCATGAGAACTTTGTTGTATGATGCGTACATAATCGGGCATTTTTATGGTTTGATCGAAAACCTTTGCGGACAATATTGGGAAATCGGACACACACATACATGTTGACCGAAACCTTTGGCGTACATTGTTCGAAATCAGACACATTTTGATCGACGCACCTTGCGCACAGTGTTGAACTGTCTGATGGCTTTGGCGGTTCTGTCACAGAGACGTTAGCTTAACGCCTGGGGAAAGCACGCTACGAACTGTTCAGTAGTGTTGCCCTGTGGGACCCTGGAGGGAAAAGTGCGTTGAAACGTAGTGGCTTAAGCTGCAGTACGTACAGTATCTCGGCTTCACGAAGGAGCAGCTCGGGTTTCTGGGGTCTCAAGATTTGTCCGAGCTGACTGGTACCGCAAAAAACAAGTTGTACCACATCCACCCAGCGTGGCGAAATCCCCGCTGCTGCTGCTGCTGCTGCTGCTGCACGGTTTTCCTCGACGCTTGACACCATTGCTAGTTTTTGTTTTGTCGCTTTACACATGAAGCTAAACAAAATGGCACTGCAGAGGGGAAAGAAAGCGTCCACAGAGAAAATGACGATGTTGTCGCACCGTCAGCCACACAGCCTAGGGAAGAAATCCTGACCGCTGGAACAGGATAAGCGGCATGTTCCGGAGCAACGGAGGAAAACGTACGACACGCGCGCGCAGCCCGACGATTTGTTTTATTTTACGGTTGTGGCGCGTTCTTTTTATTCAATTTTATTATTTTTTCTATTGTTTTTTGGTCGCCATACGTCAGGGGTCCTTTATTTTTTTCTGTCTATTTATATTTGGTAATGACGCCACGAGCCCCCGAGGTAAAGTCAACTGGTCTAGCGGAAGGTGTTCTAGCCACCCGCCGCCGCAGAAAACCCGAAAATTTACATACCACACGCGCGGGTCAGCACTGCGTGTGGACTAGTCTGTGCCGCTAGCGTAAATAGGTATGTATGTATGTGCATGTAAGACCCTGCGTCGAACCATGGCCCATAGAGCCAGCGTGCGGACCGCTGATGCATACCTGGTATATCGCAGAGTAGATGAACTAAGAGCGGAACAAAAAAAACGACCCCAAGGAAAAACGGCAGCAACGAAGACTATGCATCATGGCTATACAATCGCCCGCAGAAGAAAAGGCAACACCAGTCAGCAATTTGTATTATGGGCTGTCCCGACAAACCATGCGCCGGTACTGTATGTACATGAGAGCCCTATACTCCGCCACAGCCCACTATTCCTGACGTACCCGATAACATTATGGTGCAAGGAAAAATGCCCGCCCGAAGGAAAGCGGGCGGCAAGCAGCGAAGCGTGTATGGCCAGTTCCCCGCAACAACAATGTACTGCCAGCCAGTGCTGTGGTCTCTGCCGGCATCACCTGCAAGTGCAGACGCGTTCTCCGACAGAAGTAGTATTTTCCCGCTAAAATATGTTATGAATGGCTGGGCTCTCTGTACAGCCCAGTAGTGTAACGTCGGAATGTCATTTTTGTTTTTTTGCGGCATGTTTCGTTGTATCGCTACAGGCCAAGGAATGGTCCGTCGGTTTGCCCTTTCGGACGTCATCACGATCAGGGTTAAGGTTCGGTACGTGCCTCCTTAAAATAAACCACAAAGAGCCTCATAATGCTTGGTTGCACCCGTAGCGTAGCACCTATAGAATGGCACGGACTGTATGTAAAGCCCTACGCACATGCTGTCGGAGCTCATAAAGCCAGTACAGTATGAACGTTGACATACCCGAGAACACGAGAGCGCAAGCGAACAATCTTACCACGAGGAAAAAGACAGCAAGCCCCGAAGTGTATATAGCCATCCCCCCGCAAACGACAATGTACCGCCAGGCAGTCGTACAGGCTATGCCGGACGTGCATCCACATATAAAACCCTAAACACATATATAGACTACCGGCGTAGCTCATAAAGCCAGTACAGTATGCCCACTAAACCACTCGATCAAACAAAAGCAAAATAAAAAAACGCTCAACCCGAGGGAAGAAGGCAGCAAACGACGAAGTGTATGTGGCGATTTCACCGCAAACGATAATGTACCACAAGGCAGTCCCATAATATTTGCCGGATGTGCGTGAATGTCCAGCCCTAACCGCATAACCCGCCGTCGTAGCTCATACAATCAGTACAGTATGCCCACTAAACCGCTCGGCCCGAAACGAAAGCGCAAGGAACAAAGCTAAACCCAGGAGAGGAAGACAGCAAACAACGAAGTGTCTATAGCCATTCCCCCGCAACAACAATGGCCGGGCTCTCTGTACAACCCAATGCTGTAACGCCGGAATGTCCTTTTTGTTTTGTTTCGTTGTATAGCTATAGTCCAAGGGATGGTCCGTCGGTTTGCACTTTCGGATTTTATCACGATCAGGGTTCGGGTTCGGTACGTGCCTCCTTGAAGAACGAACAAAGAGCCTCATAATGCTTGGTTGCACCCGTAGCGTAGCACCTATATATATATATACACGTGCTGGATGTAAAGCTCTACGCACATGCTGTCGGAGCTCATTAAGCCAGTACAGTATGCTCGTTAACATACCCGAGAACGCGAGAGCGCCAGAAAAAACTCTCACCACGAGAAAAACTTGCAGCAAGCCCCGAGGTGTATATAGCCACCCCCCCGCAAACAGCAATGTACCACCAGGCAGTCGTATAGGCTATGCCGGGCGTGCATGCACATATAACACCCTAAACAAATATATAGACTACCGGCGTAGCTCATAAAGTCAGTACAGTATGCCCACAAAATCACTCGACAAAGCAACAGCGAAAGGAAAAAAAGCTCAACCCGAGGGAAGAAGGTAGCAAACGGCGAAGTGTATGTAGCCATTTCACCGCAAACGACAACAATGTACCACAAGGCAGTCCTATAATATTTGCCTAGTGTGCGGAAATGTCGAGCCCTAACGGCATAACCTGCCGTCGTAGCTCATACAATCAGTACAGTATGTACACTAAATCACTCGGCCCAAAACGAGAGCGCAAGGAATAAAGCTAAGCCCAAGAGAAGAAGACAGCAAACAACGAAGTGTCTATAGCCCTTTCACTGCTACCGACAATAAATGGCTGGGCTTTCTGTACAACTCAATGCTGTAACAACGTCGGAGTGTCATTATTGTTTTGCGACATGTTTCGTTGTATAGCTAAAGTCCAAGGGATGGTCCGCCGGTTTGCACTTTCGGATGTCATCACGATCAGGGTTTGGGTTCGGTACGGGCCTCCTTAAAGAATGAACAAAGAGCCTCAAAATGCTTGGTTGCACCCGTAGCGTAGCACCTTTAAATATACACGTACTGTATGTAAACCCCTACGCATATGCTGTCGGAGCTAACGAAGCCAGCACCGCATGCCCGTTAACAAACCCGAGAGCACGAGAGCGCAAGCGAAAAATGTCACCACGAGGAAAAACAGCAGCAAGCCCCGAAGTGTACATCGTCATTCCCCCGCAAACGACAGTGTACCACCAGGCAGTCGTATAGGCTATGCCGGACGTGCATGCACATTTAAAACCCTAAACACACATATATATATGCAGACTACCGGCGTAGCTCATTAAGCCAGTACAGTATGCCCACAAACCACTCTACAAAACACAATTTACAAGCGAAAGAAAGGAAAAAAGCTCAACCCAAGGGAAGAAGGCAGCAAACGACGAAGTGTATGTAGCCATTTCACCGCAAACGACAACAATGTACCACAAGGCAGTCCTATATAGTTGGCCGGATGTGCGTGAAGGTCCAGCCCTAACCGCATATCCCGCCGTCGTAGCCCATACAATCAGTACATACAGTATACGCACTAAATCGCTCGGCCCAAAACGAGAGCGCAAGGAATAAAGCTAAGCCCAGGATAAGAAGACAGCAAACAACGAAGTGTCAATAGCCCTTTCACCGCTACCTAGCGGCAATGGCTGGGCTCTCTATACAAACCGATACTGTAACGTCGGAATATCATTATTCGTTGGCGGCTTCGTTGTATAGCTATAGTCCAAGGGATGGTCCGTCGGTTTGCACTTTCGGATTTTATCACGATCAGGGTTTGGGTTCGGTACGTGCCTCCTTAAAGAAATAACAAAGAGCCTCATATTGCTTGGTTGCACCCGCAGCGTAACACCTATAAATATGCATCTACTGTATGTAAAGCCCTACGCACGTGCTGTCGGAGCTCATAAAAGCCAGTACAGTATAAACGTCAATATACCCGAGATCACGAGAGCGAAAGCAAAAACTCTCCCCACAAGAAAAAAAGGCAGCAAGTCCCGAAGTGTATATCGCCATTCTACGGCAAACGGCGATGTACCACCAGGCAGTCGTTATACAGTATGTCCAGAAAATCACTCGACAAGACGAAAGCGAAAGGAAAAAAAGCTCAACCCAAGGGAAGAAGGCAGCAAACCACGAAGTGTATGTAACTATTTCACCGCAAACGACAACACTGTATCACACGGCAGTCCTATAATCTTTGCCGGGTGTGCGTAAATGTCGAGCCCTAACCGCATAACCCGCCGTCGTAGCTCATACAATCAGTACAGTATGCCCACTACATCACTCGGCCCAAAACGAGAGCGCAAGGAATAAAGCTAGACCTAAGAGAAGAAGACAGCAGACAACGAAGTGTGTAGAACATTTTCCCCCTAACGACAATGTACCACAATGTAATATGACAATAGGCTTCTTTGCCGGATGTGCATGCACATGTAAAACCCTACACGCGTATACTGTACCATCGCACACAGCTCATAGAGTCAGTACAGCATGCCCTTTAAACCAGAGTCGATAAAACTATCGCGCGAGGAAATAAGTCCACCCCAAGGGGAGAAAGCAGCAAGCAACGAAGTGTACACCCCCTTCACCGCAAACGACAATGTACCGCGAGGCAGAACTCTAAGCTTTGCCGGATGTGCATGTACAGGTAAATACCTACAAACACAGACTATCGTCGTAACTCAAAGAGTCAGTATAGCATCCCCTGTAAACCACTCGATACAACTAATATTGCGCAAGCAAAAAAAAGTGCATCCGAAGGGAAGAAGGAATTGAGCAACGCAGTGTATGTAGCGGGTTGCCCGCAACAACAATGTACCGCCAGCCAGAGCGATGTTGTATGCCGGCATGACATGGAGGCACATACGAAACCCTAACCAAGCGCACGCCGTTATAGCCCGCATAATCAGCTTCAATAGCATGCCCACAGACACAATACTAGAGAGCACGAGGGCGCAAGAGAAAAATACCTGCCCCAAACGGGAAACAAGGCAGCAAGCAACGAAGTGTGTATGGACATTTCTCCGCCAACGACAATGTACCACCAGTCAGTACTATGGGCTATGCCTGATGTGCCTACACACGTTAAGCCCTAAACGCATAGACTTTTTCCGTCGTAGCTCACACAGAGTCGGCACAGTATTCCCTCTTAATCATCACTCGATAAAACTAGAGTGCAAGGAACAAAACTCATCCCGAAGGAAGACGCAGCAAACAACGAAGTGCATATATAGAGCCATTTCACCACAATCGACCGTGTACCACGACGTAGTACAATACCTTTCGTAGGGTGTGCATGCGCGTGTAAGGCCCTAAACGCATAGACCGCCGTCATAGCTCATAACAGAGTCATTCCAGTATGCCTTCCAAATCGCTCGATAACTCTACGACACTAGTCTAGAGCGCAAAGATCAAAACCCATCACAAGGGAAAAGGGAGCAAGCAACGCAGTGTATGCAGCCCTTTCACCGCAAACAACAATGTACCACCCGGGGAGGAATATAGGCTACCGGGTATGCCAGATATCCATGTACATGTAAAGTCCAAACCCCATATGCTACCATCGTAGCTCATAGATTCAAGGCACTATGTCCCCTAAACCACTCGACAAATCTAGAGCGAAAGGCGAAAAGCTCGTCCCAAGGAAAGAAGGCAGCAAGCAACGACGTGTATATAGAGCCATTTCGCCGCAAACAACAATGTGCCACCAGGAAATACTATAGGCTATGCCGTATGAGCATGCACATGTAAAGCGCTACTTGCATAGACTGCCGTCGTAGCTCGTAGAGTCAGTACAGTGTGCCCGCTAAACCACTCGATGAAATGAGAGCGACAGGAAAAAAGCCTATCCCAAGGAATCATCCCACGGTAGGGGGGTGCAGCAATAAGGTTATGAGCTCCTGACATGAGGACCTCAATACCTCACCCGAAGCATGAATTTCAAGATTTTCGTTCGCGCAACCCGATCAACGTTTCTATCCGCTAGTCCTAAAACAAATGCACTCGTAAAATGATCGTACCAACCGGTTGTTCCTCACTTCAGGAGCTCAACCGGCCAGGAACATTTGACCCCAAAAAGTGCAACCCCTACCACCGTGGGATGACTCCAAGGGACTAAAGCAGCAAACAACGAAGTGTACATACTAACACTTTAACCGCAAACAAGAATGTCCCACCAGGCAGTACGAATCAACTACATACTTGAATAGGTGATGCCGGGTGTGTATGCACATGTAAGGCCCATAGACTACCGTGTTGTTGTAGCTCATACAGTCAGTACAGTGTATCCTCCAAATCACTCGATAAAACTAGAGCGCGCAAGGAAAAAAGCTCGCCCCGAGGGAAAAGGTCAGCAAGCGACGAAATGCATACAGACGTTTATTCACAAACAACAATATACCAAGCAGGACTATGGGCTATGCCGAATGTGTGCATGTACATACCAAGCCCTAGACGGGTAGATTACCACCGTCGAGGCTCCTAAAGTCAGTGTGGTATACCCACTAAATCACTCGATAAAACGAGAGCGCAAGGAAAACAGCCCATCTCAAGGGGAAAAGGCAGCAAACAACGCAAGTGTATATATTTTGTATGCAGCCATTTAACTGCAAACGACAAATCACCAGGCAGTACTATGGGTAACGCCGGATGAGCATTTACAGCCCTAAACGCATAGACTACCACCGTCGTCGTATTTATAGAGTCAGTACAGTACGCCCGCTACGCCAGCCAAAATACTAGAGCGCAAGAAAATAAGCTTATTCCAAGTTAAGAAACACCAAACAACGAAGTGGGTATTAGCCGCGTAACCGCAAACGGCAATGTGCCACCAGGCGGTACGAGAGGCTAGGACGGACAGATATGCATGGGCATGGGCATAGTAATGCTCTAAACGCATAGACTACCATTATTGCAGCTCATAGAGTCAGTTCAGTATGCCCTTTAACTTGCTCGATAACTTTAGAGCGCACACAAACAAAAAAAGCTCATCCGCAGGGAAGGAGGCGGCGAGCAACGCAGCGTATGTAGCGGGTTGCCCGCAACAACAATATACCGCCAGCCAGTGCATGCGGTGGTCTGTGTTGGCATCACATATAACCCTACGATTCAACGCCCCAAATTCAGTTAATTCATATTATTTCAAGATATTATATTTTTTCCGCAGTCGAAGCACACGATATGGATGAACATGAAAATATCTAGCTACTCGCTTATCGTCGTAGCCCACAGAGTCAGCTACAACAGTATATATATGCCCACACAAATACGCACGAGAGCTCGAGGAAACAAAACCTTCCTCCAAAATGAACCCAGGGGACAGTGGCTAGCCACCCTGAGCCCAAGAAATCAGTACCACCAACTACAGTAGTACCACGCTCTATGCCGTCATTTTATGCATGTATGTACATGTAAAACCCTAAGCGCATACTGTTTGTTGTATCGTTAATAATGGCGTATTTAATAAGGAACAAGAGGCCAAGGAAAAAGCGAAACAAGACAATCGCAGGAGTTAAAAGTGCCGCCACGAAGTGAACGTATAGCTCGCCGCCTGCACATTGAAAAAATATACCGCCACGAGTAGCGGGGGCTATACCGGCACAGTTGGGCATGGCTACACGCATGCACACACACGCCGTCGCAGCCCGTAGAGTCGATATGTGCATCACAAATACTACTACTGTTCCGCGTGCATGATGCCATACAGAATGAGGGCGCAAGGAAATTACCTGGTGCAATATTTCCAAGGAACTGTGCCAGGGTACGTAGGATGTTCACATGAATCGAGATTTGCCATTAATTAAAGAAGACTTAGTTTCCACATGGTTATCCTGCAGTAGTGTGCACTATAACAGGGGTATGACATTGCGCACAGCGTAGTACAGCACAGGATACCCGACTGGTACTACTACAAAAAACAATGCTGCCCTTTTCCTGTGTTTTTATTTATTGGGTAACTAAGGGGGGTGGGTCCCCGAGTTAGGCGTGGAGGTGTGCTACGTATATACGATAGACGTATCGCTTCTTTTTTTGTTTTGTCTATTTATTTTCGGTTCTGAATGATGGGGCTCCTTAACCCAAAATTGTCGGAATGGCGTTCTTGATTTTTCGATATGAAGTAATAATAGTTGCACGAATAGTTGTATCTCCCTATGATAGGCTATACGGGTTTCGTTGATCGAGTTGAACTTTCATCTATTACGGGGGACCAT
>JBBMKB010081676.1:0-12397 GCA_037833945.1 Alaria marginata
GAGAGGCGTGTTTTACAGCGTCGTTGCCAACCGACGCCAACCCCAGCAGCGCAGCAGCAACAGCAGCAGCGCGGGGGAGTCTCGGGGAGGGGGGGGCGCTATATAGCCTGTGTCCTGGGCGATATGCACAATTAATATTACGGGGGAACGTAGTTAACAGGACCTACGGTAGACACAAAAACCTATATATGTATCTCTTTTTACTTCCAATATTTGGTCCTATTAACTACGTTCCCCCGTAATAGTTGCCGCGACGAGTCTCGAGGAAGGGGGGGCGCTATATAGCCTGGGTCGTAGGCAACATGCACAATTGTCTTGTTCTACGATAGACCCCCCCAAACTTATTTAACGAAACCGCCGGTTTTGAAACCTGCTCTACACCCTATCTCCCGAAATACGGTGCCCCTTGCCACCCCGACGTCATCGTTCGATATTCCTTTCCAAAACAAGAAAATATATTAAGATTTATTTTTCATAGTATCCTTCCTCGTGCCGGGCAGTCATGAAACGTTCGTTAAAGAAATCGCTGGTTTTGTGGGGGGTCTATCGTAGAACGAGTCAATTAACAGTTGCCGCGACGAGTCTCTCGGGGAAGGGGGTGGGGCGCTGAGGCTGGGTGCGACAAGAACATTTTCTGGAACTGGAATGTAGCGGGGGGGGGGGGGGTTTGGTCTGGATGATAACTATTATTTTCTCGGAGACCTCTTTCGTTACTATTTTTTGTGCATGCCCTTCGACAATGTGCAGCATGATCGCCAACGTTGGTCACTCAAAACATTCCCGAAAGAAGAAGGCCACGGATACAAGAGGAAACCTATGATATGAACAAAGTCTAGGTTCCTTCTATGCCTACATGCTTTATTTATTCTTGCCCTTCGGCAATGTGCAGCATGATCGTCAGTCAGCAATGATCATTCAAAACATCCCCGAAAGAAGAAAGTCACACGGATACGAGAGGAAACCTGTGCACAAAGTCTAGCTTCCTTCTATATATGCCTACACGCTTTTATATCTACAATACTCCATTTGTTGTCCTTTCTCCCTCCTTCCCAGTACGTGCTCCTCATACAATATTCTTAAGGTCCTAAGCCGTATCCAAGCTCCACCCCCACGCCATCAGCACAGGTCTGTCACCCCCCCCCTCCCCCGCCTCTTCTCGTTTCCTGGCGGTCCCTTTAAGCTGGACTTTGAAGCGCGACACCCTCCTCGAAATGGCGACCAGTGTGGTCACCGAGATGATTTTTGCAGCAGGCGTTATTCCACCACCCCCTTCCTTGCCATCGACCCACCATTCATCTATCCATACATCCCCTCTACGACTCTAGCTGCCAACTGGTCGATGAGTTTGTGCTTGTAGAAAATATTGGCTTGTGTTGATTGATCTCTACATGGCAGAGAGGCAACAAAAACGAGCGGGAGGCGGTTTGGCGTCCCCGGGCACTCTAAATAAAGGGTTTACTCTCACGTTTTTTTCTGCGTGCGTAGTGCGTTCGTTCGTGTGCACATCGCTACTACCGTAGCGGGGCCTATATAAGGCGGTTCGAATGAGGCGGTCACGCGATATAAGGCGGTTGAAATCGGTTGACACGACTGTAAGTCTGAGTACAACCGCCTATACGAATAGGGCGGCCTCTCGATACAAGGCGGCCAAAATCCCTTCGCACTATACCGCCTTATATAGGCCCCACTACTGCATACGAGTATAGCCGGTGGTATATTTAATTTGTGGACGGGTGGTGAGACACATGCTACGATAGAGATGCACCCGTTTTTTTCTGGGAATCCTGACTTTAGGGCGCCCTGAACCTCACCCACCAACTGAGTTTTGAGTAAACTAAAAGTGCAATCCGATGAACAAACCCATGTGGCCTAGGAGTACAAAAAATTCGGACTGAAAAACAAGGAGTTTCCGACGTTTTAGGGGTTAAGGATACCCGTCATTCAGAAACGAAAAAGCCAAAAAGTGCTACCTCTATCGTGGGACCCGTCGTGAGTGGATCGGAGGAGAGAGTCGGATGCCCGCCGGACTTTTTCTGTGAGAGATAGAGATGAGAGCAGAGAAAAGGCTCGGAGAGAGAGAAAAGATACCCGCTCATGTTTTTTTCGGTTCATTTTGTGTTTTGCTTTTTTCACGCCGCCGTTGGTTTGGTTTGGTTTAAGTTTGCCGTCGTTCGTGCGGGTGGGGGGCGTAGGGTGGGTGGGTGGGAGGGTGGGGTGGGGTCGCTCATGGCAGCGGTCGTTGCTTTTTGTCATCCTAGCTGAGTATTTCGGGGCATGAGAGGAGAGAGAGGCAAAAACAAAGAGGGTCCGGAGATATGTTTTGCTGTATTATGTACATGTGGCCTCAGCGGCTGTTCGTTGCTATAGTCGTAATATCTTGATGGTTGCAATACTGTACTACTATGAAGCACACGTCGCTTGGACCTGATATTCCTAAGAGTTAAATATTTGGTTCTCCATCGCCAGTAAAAAATACCCTACGTAGCGAGATTTGAAGCAAAAAAATCCTGTGCTACACCTCATACACTCACTCGTGAAACATGTCGCCTTTCCTTTTTCTTTTTCAAGCCGCTGTTTTTTTTGTTTTTTCGAGCCGCTCACTCCATGGGCCGCTCAGGCATGACTCTTGTTTTTTATTTTTACAAAAATAGGCGGGAGACGTTGGCTGCGAATTTGAGGCCACACGAGCAGAGACAGCTGGGGACAGAGACAATCCGTCTGCGACACGCCCCACCTCCCGCCGTTCAGTGTGAGCCCAACGCTACGATTTCGCTGCAACAATATCGTTTTTGAAGCCTAGAGACCACCTCTTGGGAACAGGAGTTCGTAAATAATCTGGATGTTTTCCTGGGGGAAAGTTCGTTTTATTTACTTTTAGATTTCAGGAGCTCATCTGTTAGTGTGATAGTTAGTCTGTGTGTCGAAATATTGTGCCTCGTGGCGTTAGTTTTGCGAAGTTTTGGGGCTTGTTTCTACGAAGTCTGTGTGCGAAAAATTGTGCCGCTCGTGGTGATTGTTTGCGATCCCTGGTCGGAGTTCGAAGGCCGGTTAGTTGCCTGTGCCGAGAGGATGTTGCTCGAGAGTGCTCGCTGTTCGAGCTGCCCGCGTGAGTTGGGTAGATTTTTGCCCATAGCTTTGTAAGATGTGAATCACCTTGCACTTCCGGATAGTTCAATAACAGCCGTACGCGGGTGGAGATTTGGGTATACTCGCAGTGTGGGTGTATTGACGATTTCCTTGCTGACAGGGAGGGGTGGCGCAATAGGCACACAGGGAGATGAGTAGGATGACGATATATATGAGTAACCTTCCGGCCGAGCGACGTCTCCGCCACTTCTGGTCAGGAGCACTAACTACCCTCTCGTAAAAACGTGCGCGTCTTGACACACCCACACGGTCGTCACCCTTGACAGGGTACCCGCACACGCCGCATACATATGCCAAGCCGAAGGTCTACAGTACGCGCCAGCAGTTAAGAATCTCCTATTTTGGCTAAGGCTCGCGGCTTACTGTGATGTCAACGTTGAGCACAGGCTCTTAAAGGCTATTATATAGGATTTAGACTGGCGTCCTTGCTGAGCACAAGTGCTTAGCTGTACATTCTTAAATTACATTAAAACTCAGCCTGAAATTATTACCTGCCCAAATCGTAACACATGTCGCGTACTGTATTTTATATAGACGGAGATCGAGCTGTTGGAAGGCTCGCTGCTGTCGAAACATTTCGGAAACTTAGAAGATAGATATATATTTCGGAGACGGGAAGAAAGTGCTACCAGGATAACTGACAGTCGCACCACAGACGGCCGACTGGCGCCAATGGCAAAAGGACGTTGGCGGTGCCAAGTTGTGCTGCACCGGTTGGTTGATAAGGATATTGATTGGCGGTTCCTTCGGCCGGGATTTCGGCGGTAGTGACTACAAACATTTCCACGCGGCGACTCAAACGGTCGATGGAAAGTAATAATATGTAGTAGGTGTGGCTCCGGGGCGTGAATGGCAGCTAGCTGTGACCGGCCCCGAAGGTATAGACAGGGGCATCGAGATGATAGGTCAAAACAGATCCTCAGTTGCGATGTCTTCCGCGCTTGACACTTCAGGTGGTGGCGCAAGCCAACAACGGGTGGGTGTACCTAACCACTCATCATTCCCACCAACCACAAGCAGCAACGTTCGAGCGTGCAAAACGTGCCGTACCAAACTGACAGGAAGCAGTCGAGTGGCATGTCTGCATGATTCAAGGGCGCATAAATGCAAACAGGTTCATCGTCTAAAAGGAAGCCGCGTGTCCCACTGGTCGTTGTGGACGGAGAGGAGGAGGAGGCAGGGTTGGATTGGAGACGAGAATAACGATGCCCTCGTCGGAAGTATGGGGGCAAAACTTGCTAGAAAGAAAGCTCCTGGGTCTTTGGAAATGAGGGGCGTTGGTGAGAGGGGAAACTTGCCAAACCTTCGCCGGGGGAGAACCAACGGCCGGCCGAGAGAAGTTTACCTGATGATGGTGGCATACCACGAAGGCTATCTGCCTGTTGCTCTCGTTCCTAGTCGACGCGAGAATAGCGCGCAGCGGAATTCCTAAGGGAGAATTGAGCAGCAGTATTAAGGACGCCCAAATCGGTCTCAGCGGTGGACAGGGGACCTGAGGAAGGCGGGAGCGGAGCGTCCAGAGGCTCGGCTCAGTTGCGGCCGGCCGGAATGCGTACCGTCGGGTAACGGATCGGAGCACAAGGTCGGTCCGCACAGACGAGCCAAGACCTCGCCAGGTCTGGAACCACATAACGACCAGCAGCCCGAGGCAACGAACGGGAGGTCTGAACGCAAAGGAGTGGACGTGGCCGGGTCAATGGTCACAGTGGAGTACGCACCAATGCGTAGAGCTCGTTGGTGACGGGAGTCTACCAAGCGCTGCGATTCGCAAGAGAAGAGGCATCCATCCGTGGAACCCGTGAGACCCACCAGGGGCAAAGCTAAAAACCGGAGCGAAGGCGGTATCGACGGCAGGCAAAAACCGCGCACGTTCGAGGCGGTCATCACAGGTATGGACGAAGGCAGAAACATGAGCGACGAGTCTCTCCGTAGGAGGAGCAAAAACGTGCTCAATCTCCACACACGGCCTGCGTGCGCGAAAATCACCGCAGTCAGTGGAGGCGAAACGGGGCCCGCCCGAGACGACACGATTGAGTCGGGCCACCAGCACGCCCAAGCCCGACAACGGGGACCGGCGAAGGGGGAGCGCGGGGTATATGGCGCTGTCGTCAACGGGGGTGGACAGGCTAGATAGACCCACTGCGGCTGTTCTCGGTGACAGGCTGCTGGGGCAATCGGTACAAAGAGTCGACGTTTCCGTTTACGGTGCCCTTGAGGTGCTCTATTGCGGGGGATGATAGTAAACAGGACCTACGGTATACACAAAAACCTATACATTTCGATATTTTTACTAACAATATTGGGTCCTGTTTACTATATTACCCCGTAATAGTGTGTCGTCAAACACGTTGAGGTACTAAAGCGCCATCGCTGGACTCACGCGATGTGGCCCACAAGTTCGCCAAAGATGCCCATCTCTTTGTGATCCAAAACTATACGGAACGTCGTGCCACAAAGGGTAGCCTCGAAGATGCTTGATGGTGCCTGGATAAGCGCCTGGTTCTGGTTCACTGGAGCTCCTGCTCGGAGACATATACACTCGTGCGGGCCGCGTATTCACGCCCGCTGGACCGCAGCCGGAACTTCATCGCTACTTGCTCCTCGACCCCCACTAGCCTCGTCCAACGCTGAGGAACTCTGCCTCGGGTATGGCACGTAGCGAGTCCGTTGGCCGCGCACGAAGGCATGCGGTGGTTCCTGCCCCTTGCAGACTTCTGTAGCGAGTCTTGGCGAAGGCCTTGGTCTCCCTCCCCCGCAGCGGGTCGTCCGGTCCCGGCGGGCGTGTCGTCTCCAGCAGCTGGTCCAGAGAAGCTGGGTGCACGTCAGGACGGCCCTGTTGGACTAGCTTTTCCAACTATCGTTGGGTTTTCCCCCGAGTCCGTCTTGACCGCTTCATGCGCAGCCAGAGTGTTGGCCTCTGGGGGCTTTGGGACCTGGCTTCCTTCTGTGCCGAGACGGCAATGAACCCAGGATGTGAGATGACGCCTGCCATCGCTTCCTTCGTGACCCCCCATGTTTCGCGAGTCTCCCGCAAGTTATTACACCAATCTGAGCGACGATGTTCGATTCAGGGACCCCCCGCCTCACTTGGTTTATCATCGGGCCAGTCAAAGTCTACCCGAACCTCTCCGGTAGGATCCCAACCCTGCTCCCAATAGAGGTGGGCATTTTCCGCCCTTTCGTCGACGGCACTAGCCAGCCCTCTCGCCTACGCCGTAGAAAGGCGTGGTTAGGCTTGCACTGTCAGCCGATTATTAGCGCACCTCCGCCGCTACTGCTACGAAGCTCAATAGTGTTTCGTGTTACGCCCACTGCGCCCCTTTGTCTGCCCTCTCACTGCATGCTTCATTGGACAGCCTCGTGCTCAGAGCTCTTTCGAGGAAGCTTATCCCCCGCCTGAGGGATTCGATGGCGATGAGGACCGCCGCTTTCTGTATTTTCCGGCACGTTAGCAAGGTATCGCGCAAGGCGGTCCTCGCCCTCAACATGCACTACACCCATTACTCGTTGTTGCACATATTATTCCGTGCCGATTGAGATAACACAACCACCGTCACCCCTCCTTTTTTGGGCAATGCGGTCGCCCACGCGTTCAATTGAGCGGGATCTCCTCAACCCCTTGGGTGGTGCCCTTCCGGTCGGTGGTAGGGCAGCGGTCTTGGCGGGGTTGACCACGATGCCGATCTCGTCTAGGTCGCGCCGGAGGAAAGCGTTGGGCCTAATCGTGTTCGCCGTGACCCCTACAAGACCGAGATATATATGTATCATCCCTGCACGCGAAGGCTTCCACTCCTTCTCGCTCGAATTCCTCTCTGGATCGCTTCAGCCCCGGTCGTGGCATCAGATAGAACATTGCCGGCTCCATGGGGTCCCTCCCCCTCTCTGGGCACCGCTGGAACAAGAAAATCGCCCTGATTTCCCCGGAGTCCATCCGAAACAACACGTCGGCTGGTCTTGTATACTCCAAGACTTGGCCAATAACGGCGGGAGCGATGGCACGTAGTTGGCCACATCTGCAAGCGCCGCCGCCGTCCTTGTCGCGGTGTTGAATATGTTGAAGCAGTCGGTCAAAATGGGCCAGTTGCCCGCGTCTCATGTAGTAGCGTTGGTACCCTCAGTCCCACATAAACATCCTCCAATTCAACCGGGCACCGCGACCCCAAACTGCCTCACCTGTCGGTCGACCTCATCCGATCGCGGCCGTCACTATCGAATAACAGCCCCTGGAGTCATCCCACGGTAGGGGTGCAGCAATAAGTCCGTGAGCTCCTAACATGAGGAGCTCAATATCTCACCCGAGACATGATTTCCAAGATTTTCATTCGCACAACCTGATCAACATGTATATCCGATAGTCCTAAAACAAATGCACTCGTAAAATACGTATACCAAGCGATAGTTCCTCACTGCAGGAGCTCAAGCGCTCAAGAACGTTTGGCCCCAAAAAGTGCAACCCCTACCGTGGGATGACCCCCTGCGGGGATGAGTCTCCTCCGTTGTCATGCCCCCTCTAGCAAACCGGCCGGAATCCCCGCCCGACGCGGTGAGGCTCGACTGCTGCAATAATAGGTGCCATAATTCCAGTGGGAATGCGTCCGGCTCGTCGACAATTCTTCGCCACAAGGCTATCATGACATGACCTGGCCGAACTCTTCCCGACCGATGTCGGTGTGAAAAACCGACTGCTGCTCGAATTGTTGACCGTCGTTTCCGGTGCCCGACAAGGCGCTGCGGCAGAGGCTGACCTCGAAGAGTACCTGGGAGGCGTACTCATCCACCGGGCGCCACGGGAAAGCATTTTTTATCATCTACCTCGATGCGCTCGCCGGCACTGCATTCATTCGTCTCGACCGCGTAAATGTGGCCACCATCGTGTCCCACGTCTCCTCGTTTCCTGCTGGCCGTAAGAGTAGCTCTACCAGGGGACGCGTGCTGCCACCGTTACCCCTCCCGCTCGGCGACACGCCGACCGCAACCGTTCGAGTTTATCCTCCTCCAAATCTGCTGGGGCGACGTTGCCCTTTTGCCTGGAGTCCCCCCTGCCTCGTGCACGCCATCAGCCGCGGTACAGCAATATTACTATGCGGTCGATCTCCACCACCAACGCGAACCTCTCCGTCGCCTCTTGATCAAGTCGTCTGGTGAGTGAAGCAGGGGCCGGCATGATGTACAAACACGTAGTTAGTCGGCAGGAGGAGCGAGTTTGGCGTCGCTGAGTCCCTTTGCGGCTGGGGCTCTCCCACGGAAGGGGTTGGGGATTCCATGCACGTAAACGCTGAGTGGGGCGCGCGTGTCCTCTAAGGAAACGCCATCGAGTAGAGGCCTTACACCTAAATTGTTCTGGTCCCATCCGCATCAAAGCCCCCGACTGCGTAGGTCCACGTCGCCAGCGGGCTCCCCTCCCACCCGCGCGGTCGCGTTGCGAAGACCCCGGACCCGCTTGAACCCGGCTGCCTCCAGTGCATTTCGTCTCGGGTTCGGGTCTTCTCGCAGTTGGCTGCGAGGCAGCGGAGTGGTGCTTGGCGCCGCGCCTCTCGCGTGAACCTCAACCACGTACCGAGCGTAGAGCATGTGACGCCCTTGCCCGCATGGGAAACGCACAGCTCGGTACGCGAGCCGGAGGGTCACACGGTCGAGCCCGCACGCCACGTCTCTTCGGGTGTCGCCCAGGCAGGAATTGGAGCGCGTCCTGTTCTCGAGTCCCCTCCGCTGCGCCCTTGGGGGTTCTTCCGATAGCGACTCTCCGTTGGGTGGCATAAAGCCTACCGCCGTGAATTACGGCTCCTGTCCTTCAGCGCATCAGTCTCTCCGCTCTTCCTTATCCCCTACCCCCACTCCCCCCTAAGGCGTCCGTTGGCAACGACGTTGTACAACACGCCACTCGCGGCATGAGCTAGACAACAAGGGTGCCGTTTTTGTATGATTTGCTTTGTTTGGCGGTACCATGGGTGGTGGTCGAGTTATATCATACATACCGCGCGGGGTGGAGAACGTCAACTTCACGCAAGGGTTATCATACCATGTAGGTACCTGGTCGTTTAGATAAGGTCAGGAACCCACGAGGCAGTGATATGGTACACACCCGTTGCCGTCTCTGGAAGTGGCCACACCAGAAACAAACATAAAATAATTCGACACTATCATTGAATAACAAGAAACAAACATAAAATAATTCGACACTATCATTGAATAACAAGAAATCACGCACAAGGTACCGAATTCCGCCTCACGAGCGGGTCTAAGCAGGATGCAGCTCACCCTTCATGCGACTCGCCGAACACCTCACGGCACTTCGCGCTTGGTGCACGCGATGCTTGCCTCGACGGTGAAAACCCGACGGGCTCTGACCTGGCATTGCAGGGGTGCGAGGGTCTATGGTCATACGACTACGGCCATAGATGAAATGAATACACCCCATCCTGCTTGCGTCCCTCCGCTTTCCGATTCTCCACCGCCTCGCTGTCTTTACTCTCTCTGCTGCCCCCCCCCCTCCCCCTCCCCCCTCACCCTCCCGGCCCGCTGACAGGGGTGTCGCGCAACCCCCTGCCCTGGGGCTCCACCATCTACTCGCGTCAGCTCTTCTCCCTGCGCTGGCTCCAGTTGTCTCCCTCCTAGGTCCTCTCGGCCGGCCTCGGTTTTCCGTGTGGGGACCGACTCCCCTTCCCCTCGCTTTCTGCGAGGTGTAGACGCTGTCACCCCTTATTACACGGGGGACCATAGTAATCAGGACCTGCAGCAAACACTAACACTTATATATATATTCCCCAATACTTTTAGTGTGCTTTTCATATGTAAAGTGTACTGCCTTTAGAACACATGGATCGGATCACTTTTTTATTTTTGGGTTGATGAGTCTCCAGGCTGCAGCTTGGAGAATTTTAGCTAACCATATTTGGTCCTGATCGATAGGTTATGCTCCCCGGTAAATAGTGTTGCCGGGGCGGCGACAGGCCTTGCACCGAGGCCACGCTAGGGGGGGGGGGTACCCCAATTTTCACTACGTACTGCCGTGTATTGTCCGTGGCTAGAAACATTATTTTTTTTTCGGTAATCAGTCTCATTGATCCAGTATAACTTCTCAGCACAGGCTCATATATTGGTGAACCGCGGTATGCCTCGCTTGTCAGTCTTGTTTCCCAGACTAAAACTTCTCAAGCTCATTTACTGGGGTGAATTGTCAGTCTCACGTGCTATTAGTCTTGTTTCCCAGACTAAAACTTTCTCTGGCTCATTTATTGGGGTGAATTGTCAGGGTCTCATGTGTCAGTTTTGTTTCTTAGACTAAAACTTATCAGGCTTATTCATTGATTGGTGAACAGCGGTCCGTCCGTCTCATTTTGTCAGTTACATGCGTCAGTCTTGTTTCCGAGACATTATCAATCTCATTTATTTTATTTTACGAAGACGCTTTGTTATCACAGTACCATTTCTGCCGCGGGCTCGTTTCGTTCCGGTGTCAGTCTCGGTTCTTATAGACTCACTTCTGAGCTTTCCATACCCATCCGTCTCCTTAAGCAATTTCTCAGACATCCATATATCAGGCTCACTTCTCTCAAGGCTCGTTTCTGAGATCTCTGCATGAGTCCCACAGTTTTTTTTAAACCCATTCATGATATTCCTTTATCACAGTCTCTCGGCATACATCACTCCTCGGAGATTCAAAACTTCTGATTCATTTCTCAGTCTTGTTTTCATTCGATTTTTCAGACTCGATCTGATCTTTGTTTTTGTCTGTATTTATTACGGGGGACCATAGTAAACAGGACCTACGCAACAAACAAAAACCAATATATTTACCTATTTTTACTAACAATATTTGGTCCTGTTTACTATGGTCCCCCGTAATAGTAAATTTCTCCAATGATTCATACTTATTTCTATTACGCTGTCCTCGGTGTCGTTTTTGAGTCTCGCTTCTCAAGTCTCTTTTCTGATATGTTCAGTTCTCAGTCTAATTTCCCACACTCACTCTGCTGACTGATTTTGTGGTCATTCCTTAAGTCAGTCCCGTTTCTCCCAGGCTCGCCTACGACATTCCTGTGTCGGTCTCAACTTTCAGGCGTACATGCTCTTTTCTGAGTTTCGTTTTATCATCCTCAATTCTGACAAGGTAGACGGGTTCTACGATAGAGGTAGCACTTTTCGGCTTTTTTGTTTCTGACGGGGTTCCTTAACCTAAAATCGTCGGAAACTCCTTGTTTTTCAGTCCGATTGTTTTGTACACCTAGGCCACATGGGTTTGTTCATCGGGTTGCACTTTCAGTTTACTAGTTTACTCAAAACCAGCTTTATCGTGGATGAGGTTCAGGGCGCCCTAACGTGAGGATCCCCAGAAAAAAACATGCGTTATTATACTGATTAGAGTAGCATGTGTCGGTATTTACTCTCGCAGTACCCTGGTTAAAAAGGGACAGTTCGGGGCAAACTCGACTACTACTATGCAGGCTTTAGTTTCAGTTCAGCAGGTTCACTCACTGATGTTTTATTTTGGCTTGTACTAACGCACATTATTCTCTTTCCAGGAATTGGTGTTCTGGCGTACCGATAACCTATTTACCTCAACAGCAGACAATAATCAGAATGACTCCATACAATGTATAGGGGGAGGGAAAGTGTTACCATAACACCAGCCCACCCTGGAGGACCGTATAAGCAGACGGATAAATAATCAGAAGATACTAAATTCACCCAGAAAAATCTGAGAAAAGGATCGAAGATGCGGCGCTTCACAACCCAGACCCACACCTCTATAGCTGCGGGGCTTAAGCCGCTACTGCTTGCCCTTCTGCATAGTTGGAGATTCCTTTATCGAGTCTCTCGACCGCAGCCCAGGCCACCACCACCCAAACTTTTTGGTTTTTCGAGGTTTTCCACAAGTTTTCGAGCAGAATATTCCGAAAAAACCCAGAACAAAATCCAGAAATAAATACCAGTTTTGTTTCCTGGAATCACGTATTATATGTCCCTTTTATTACTCGACGCCTCCTAGGGGGAGTCTGGCGTAAACTGTTTGCCCCTCCGCATTGTTGGACATTCCCTTGTTGAGTCTCTCCACGGCAGCCCAGGCCACCATCACTCCGTTATCGGTACACAGCCTAGCGGGGGGAACCACCATCTGCCACGCCGGCTCTCTCGCTTCGCACAACGCCTGAGGGTTAGGGTTAGGGATATAGGTAGGGTTAGGGGTGGGAGGGGGGGGGTGTACTCATTTCTTGCATAGCCGTAGTCATAAGACCAAAGACCTCGGGGG
>JBBMKB010081687.1:0-12394 GCA_037833945.1 Alaria marginata
CTCCACCACCTTCACTGTTTTTTAGATTGGCCGTCGGTATCGGGGGGAGGAATGGATTCTGAAGTGGTCGTCGCATATATATCGTAGGATTAGCACTTTTTTGCCGAACTGTTTTTTTTACTGACAGAGGTCCTCAAGTGAGTGAGGAACAACCCACTATCGTTGGAACAACATTTATTTGTGTATTTACAGTATTTTTGTTGTGCACCTAAGACCATGGGGTGGGTTGCCCATCGGGTTGCACGGCTCAGAAACAGTATGATGCACCTTTGCTACCACCGTAGCACGGGTCTCCAAAATAGTCAGTTTTTTTACTTACTGTTAGTATAGAGGTCCCCAAGTGAGGAGCCTCAGAAACACTAAGTGTATCCTTACCGTATATCACTCGTCCCCTCGTCCGGCTGACCTCCACCACCTTCACTGTTTTTTAGATTGGCCGTCGGTATCGGGGGGAGGAATGGATTCTGAAGTGGTCGTCGCATAGAAAATGACGCGTCGAGCAAAGGAGGAATTGAAAACAACGAAAAAAGTGTACATCTTGGCTGAAATATCTATTTATTATGTATGTAGTCTCCAACCCATTAAACTAACGCTTTCTTTTGGGGACTCCACAAACTTAGAACTCGTGTGGGAGTGCGTGCATGGGTGGTGGTGAAATCAATCAATTCCTACTGTCAAAACTATAATTCAAGCCATTTAATAATTTCCAACTTGGAGGGAGGCGATAGGGCGTTTGCGATTTCCAAATTAACGGTTGGGTTGGAAAAAAACTTACATATATATAGTAAATAATAGCATTGAACCCGACGAATGTTTAACACTAATAACTCAAGGCCCACCAACCCACGAAAAAGTTAGGTTTGAAAATAAACAAATGGTATGATACGAGGAAAGCGTATTTTATAATCTAACTTTTCGCTGACTTTTCGTTGGTTGGGTTGGCCTTGGATTGTGACATTCGAAGGCTTGCATGCCAGTATATGATACCAGGTATGTATGTATGTATGTGTGTTCTTACTCAACTCCCACCCAACCAAAGTTGGTACATCGCAAACACGCTGATATGGTTTGACATCAGGCGTCGGTATTGGAGGGATATGGGGTGGTCGTTACGTAGAAAATGACGTGTCGCGCCAAAGGTAATACAAATGGTTACATTTTTTGCCTCTTTAGCTGTGTGTTATCCACGCTTCTCGGATTTCTGTGTTCCTCGTTTGCCTTGAAGGTGAAGTTGTGAGCCCTTCCCTCTTCTTGCGACTGCTCTCACTGAGAGACTCGGATTCTTTAAATACGCGTACAAGCTTTGGCCTTCGACATGTATGGATGTGGTTGTCTTGAAGTCCCGGGGGTGTCGCAAGTTGAAAAGGGGGGAAATGCTCTTGGATATCTAAAAAACTACTGGTAATATTTAGCCACCGCGCAAGTAACCCGGCAAATAACACCGACCAACCTAAACGCGTGTATAGCCTAGTCTTTAACATGGACTTACTGCTTCTGTAAAGCAACAACAGCGCCGGCTGCTATAGTCTGACAGTCTTTCTTTGGTGAGTATTGCCTTATACTCGCCCGTGTAGTCTTCTATCTTTGCTGCAACGTGCGATCGTCCTCCTACACAACAATGCTTTTGCTATTTTGGCACCGACCGGCACATACCATGCCACGAGGGGCTAGATCATTGAGACTTTTATATATAGATGATACACGCAATTCTCTCTACAAACGAAAATATATCACGTGTTATTATAGCTGTTGTCCACGGTTCTCAGATTTATTTTTTCTTCGTTTGGCTTGAAGTTGAATATTTCCCCCTTCTTTCGACCACTCACGTCAGACTCGCTAACGACCTGGATTATAAAGTATAACAATAACACGGACTTGCTGCTGCTCTGCTGTGGGATCACCACTTACTTGATGAATCATTCCAAAAAGTGTAAAGCGCGTTTTTTGTCATTCGAAATTTCAATCATTGGCGCAAGAACACAAACGAAAAAAATCGAGGGAGAAGAGATTGGCAGAGTTGTAGTAGTAGTCGGTGTATTGTGACAGCTGTTTTTACTTCACGTATGATATGTATACTCTGGCGAACAGGAACAAGAAGAAGAGCACAGTCGTTCTATAATTGGAATTCATTATTTTATAAATAGTATTTCAAATACGTCAGCTGTGAGTTCGACGAATTGAGTGGTCGATACTCAGCTTTGCAAGCTGCGTGATCAGTATCCTGATAACTTTGCAATATTTTTACTGTCGGAAGGAAGACTAAATACCAATCTAACCTAGACTAGCCAGAGATTATATATATACCATGGTACCCTGGTATCAAATAAGGGGGGGTGGTGGTGAAATTTAATGTATTCATACTTCGTACCCCTGGTATGTATGTACAATTAATAACTCAAGACAGTGATGAATTTCCATGTTCGAGGGAGACGACAGCAATGTTGACATTATATTATTAAGCTTCCCACCCTACAATGTATACTATGATATGTGCAATATGATGGGCTTCGACGTCGACCACTCACAAACATTCCCAGAAGAAAGAAGAAGAATAAAACCACAGTCACCACACGTACATCCGAAGGGGCAACAGGCAAGCATGTCTGCCAGTATACATCGTAGTAGCACCGGTAGTCGTGATTCGAAAGAGGAGGGCGCATTCCCTGTCCAGACGGTGACTATCCTGGTGTTGTGCTTGACGCTCAATAACTACACCTTGGTTAGCCTCTTCCCTTATATTGGCGTCATGGTCATGCATCTCCTCGGACTGGAAACTACGAACGAAGCTGGTGAGACGTACCGGTATTATTACAGTATTATTGTACAGGACATCTATTTACTGGGGAACGTGTTAATATAGCATAGTAATCAGGACCAAATAAATACGTTTAGTACAAATTGGGTAATATATACCTAGGTTTATGTGTTTGTCGTAGGTCCTGGTTAATATGGTCCCCCGTAAAAAGGAATAGAAAGAAACAAGGTAATAAGATCGCCAGGCTGAAAATCACAATAAAATAATAATTTTGGAAGCCGTTACACTAAAAAAGCTATTACACGCCAGGTAGTGCACAACGCATCATTTATCAAATAAGAAAACCAGCTTGAGCCAGCATTCCTGTCTGTTATTAACTGTCCTGAACTACTGTACTGTACAGGGCCCTACTAAGAATACGAAACAGGGTACTAAAAAAGACATATACACACATACATGTCATGCAACTTACAGGAGGGATAATAAGAAATCCGGGAGCCGTCATACAGTACAGGACACCCTACTTATACTGTAGTAAGTCGCGAAGCTTAAGGGAGAGAGTGCCTTCCCTGTCCAGACCGTGACGACCCTGGTGCTGTGCCTCACGCTCGACAACTACGCTCTCATCAGCTTCCCCCCCTACATCGGTGTCATGGTCACGGTCATGCATCTATCTCCTAAACTTGGAGGCCACGACCGAAGCTGGTGATATGCACCTAGCGATAGATAGGGTAAGTAGTACACCGACTGCCCCACAATGTCTGCCTCGAAGCGACGGCGGTGTTAGTAAAAGTTAGTGAAATGCTTCTGCTTCTATCTGCAGCCCCGTCGCCCGGCTATATACGGTGTCCCCCGTGTCTTTGCTTTCGGACATAAATAGGTACGTTAAATACTTACGGAACTCCCGCAGAAGTTGTCGTCTTGGTTCGTTTCCCTTGTCGTATAAACTTCTACGACGTGCGCTTCGAGAAGAAAAATATCACTTTGACGTATCTACGAACATTAAGAGTAGAATGTGAGACAATATTTCTATACACGGGGTTCAACGTTACTTTGCAGGACCCTAAGCCCTAATCCTAACCCTATAGTCTACCTACTAAGTATAGTTGTTGTGGGAGCCCAGAGAGCACAGAGAACGAGACGTAGTGCGGAGCTGACCTTTTCAAGGTAGGCATGACGGCATCATTGACGCGCGTTGAGGATAACATATTATACGGACCTCATACACCCTACATACCAGGGGCGCCTTTGAGAACAATTATTTTCATTCGCCCGGTACCAGGTAAGAATCAATCATATAAACGAGGTTTGCATTTTGTGTTGAGCCTGCTCCTGCGGCTCTGTAAGCTATCTATGGGCCGCGGAGCATGAGACGAGCTACCCTGCCATGACGATCGTGCCATGATGAGGTGTCCAGCATACGCTTTTGTGGGTCGACAAAACGTCGACCCAAGGAACTGCTGCTGCTGGTGTCTAGTATTTCAGCCATTCAAAAAAAAACGTACCTCGGTATGTATGCTTCGAAGTACAGCTCTATTCACAGTAAGCTGTAATTTATTGATTAAAAGGTATGTATACACTCGTGCATATACTGGGTAAAATTGTTTTTGGCACATCTACTCTCACATAGCTCTAAACCCAACTACTGCTAGTACCATCATGATGCCGAGTGTGCTGCCCACAATAAATTCTTGGGATGAGAAGGTAGCCCTACAGCAGGCCCCTGGGCAGAGCGTGTTAGGCATAGTGCGCGTGGTCGGCCCAGTGGGATATGCTTCAAAGAATGCGCACTTTTCATGAGGTATATACTTGTACTGGCAGCAGCAAGAGTCGAACAATTTTGTTCCAAAGTTCAAAGCCATCTGTTCATTATTGTGTTGCCGTTTGTGCCCACAGTTGTGTTGTCGTGTTTTCACGACGCTACTGTACGACGTACGTCATTCACAATGTCGGAAGCGCGTCAAAACGTGTGTTCAGATTGCACGAACACACAATTCACTACTACTACAGTATCGCTCACCGTTCATCGTATTCTTAGAAGGAAGACCGTTTGAAACGGACCACGCCAGTATCAGCTCGGAATCGTTCACCACGCCCTGCAGAGAGGAGTTGATGTTATACCATATATATCGAGTATTCCATATTGTTGTAGTATTATAGGGTTTCCCCACGCTTACTTTTACGAGAACTATTACGTTTCGACGAAACGTTTACGAAGCGCAATTACGCCGCGTTTCGAGACGTAATTTCAGGTTTTTCGGAACTGTTTGGAAGCGTAACTGTTTTTCTAGAGTCCGTAAAAAGATGGGTGCCTCGGGAATCACCGTGTCGCCAGGAATTGGAAGGTTTCTGTCGAAGTAGGGAGACATATCTTAGATATAAATAGAGGGGACTGTGAACCCATCCTGTCCTTCTCTATCTTTCATCGGGGCATGGACATGAAATATGATGTTTTCTTCGAGCTCTAAGCAACGAACACACGTGAGTAACCACAAGAACTACACAAGAGGCTCACGTGGCACGGAGGTAGTCTCTCTCCTCTACCCACGGCCTTGTTAAAAGCGGCGTCGTACTGGCAGGGCCTAGGCCAGTGCTGCAGTATTGAGTTTGGTTGCTGTACACGGCAACTATTTCATGTTGGGACATGACCGCGTCTCCTCCGTTCCGTGCCCCGTACGTGCCCTTGGAGGGCGCGCGGGCGGGCGGGGTGGGGGGTGTAATAATACGGTGCACGTTGGGTTTCGGGTCGCCGGGGGGTGAGTTCGTTCGAAAGGATAGTTGGGCGGAACTCACTCTCATGGGATATCGACTGTCGATGGTTGAGTCCTATGGCTGATCTGGACCGTTGACAGCGTATCAGACGACAACAACAACAACCATCATCACCACCACCACCACTACCACCAAACGATTTTTCAGACTTTCCGGGTTCATCGTGCATACCAGGGTGCTGCCAGGGTACCTACAGCAGTACGATGTTTACGTCGTAAATGCGTTTTTCCTGCAGCCCCGTCCGAATGCGGCATGTCGTGGGTTGAGGCCCATCGACACAGCCGAAACTATCCGGCAGGTAGCGATTGGGTGTTTTGTAGACGCGGCGTTCGAGCGATGAGGAAGCCATTTAACACATTCCCTGACGAAGGTGGAGTGAGCGGAAATCGGTCGTCGACGAGCGGAAACAGGCTCGGTCGAGCCCACTTCGAGCGAGAAGAGCGGTGTCCAAGACCAGAACAGGCGAGGTGTTGTAAAAAAATACAGTAGAACGTGCAAAGCGTTGTCCGACAAAATACAGTAGAACGGGCAAAGCGCTGTCCGAGACTGCACAACTTTGTTCGCACACAAAACATAAAACTACATGTTGGTAAGGGGGAAGCCGATGGAATGGGACGACGACAGAACAGACGAGACGCGGAGCGAATCAAGCGGGGCTGGAGGCTGACTGGTACTCTGAGAGCAGCCTCGGCGACAGCGAAAGGTGCGTAGACTGGTCTTGCGCACGGGGGCAACAGCTCGAGATTTTTCCTTTACTTCGGGTATATTGAAGTTTTCCTTGGACGCTTCATACTGGTTGGTTGAAAAAGTATGCAGCTCGTGAGGCCGAGATTATTAGCGGAATCTATTATGTTAACGCGATCGGGGCCGTCTTGTTCCCAAATAATAAGTGTTTGACTATAGGCACAATGGAAAGCTACCGCGGGGCAAACTGGAATATAGCTTGAGGGAACGCTGTGCCCATGAGCTCTAGAGCAGAAGGATTCGCGTCGGCACGTGCTTTCGTCATGGTTGGTGTTGTCGCATTATGTATTTCCGCGTGGGCCGGACGTGATTCGGAAAGCGTCTTAGCCGACCAGCAAATGCACACATCGGGCAGATCAGATCACATGTCATGATCTGTGTCTTCCAAGCCACAACATATCATAACGACAGATATATCTTACTGGAATATTATTTAGCTGATCTACTGTAGATCGTGATCTGTTCGGTGTGTGACCACGTGTCACCCGGTATACGGTAGTTAGGTTCGCTTTAACGTTTTATTCCTTGACGAAACACTCGTTCGTATGGACTGCCGTGGCCCGCTTTGTTCGGTGTCGTTCGAGAATGTCCGCGGTCGTGCACCATACATACCTGGACGGAATGCGATAATGTGATAATAAGGAAATGGTTGAACGACGCGTGACACGGGTTTGAAAAATAATTGAGTGGACGTGAAGCAGGGCTTTCGTTGAAGATGTATAAGCTTCTGCCACACACTGTCATCATTCAACCTACCGTGATTTCCACGCACGTAATAATACTCGTCACGTTTTACAGTAGTACAGGACATGTAACAACAAACAGAAATAGTAACCCAGGCTGGGTTTCTTTTTTGGGAGAGGGTGCGTTCTACACTAACTTCAGTATAACGGCTCTCGGGTGTCTTTCATTTCCCCTGTAAACATCAGCCTGTTTCGTATGAGGTGTCCTGTAGTGTACCAGGTATTGCAAAACAAATTCAGGCGTTGTGGAGTGCATGGTAAACCTCCAAGCACGGAGAGGAACGGGCTAGCAACGTCCGCGAGGAGAAAGAGCAGCAGACGCGGCGCGGTTAGTGTGTACTACTGTACTTCGTAAGACCACCCGGGTGGACAATGCTTCGGAACAGTGCGAACGCTTTCAGAATACGACGGACGGCCGACCTCGGTCAGTACATAATTTAGTACAGCATTGATGTGTGATGTTGGGGCTGGCAGTTTCAGGGATGTTATTGCTACTGTGGAGAGTATGTGCCAGTGGGCGAAAAGCGGGAAGGATGCATCATGTACATACTGATACCGTATATGGCTGTTAATAGTTGGAAAAGCAAACAAGGGTTGGTGTGAAAATATAGAAGAGCCATGAGCGGAGGCTGTGGTCAAAGCCACGGAGGCTGTGGTCAAAGCCACGAGCGGGGATCGTTGTCCATGTGGCGAAATTGCGAGGCGTGTGTAAACAACGTAACCCTGTTGAGATTTGCAACACATATTCCACATTTATTCCAAGCCGTTTCTTCCGAAAGGCGTGGGTGCAGTTCTAAACTGCTCAATCCTGCTTCCGGCGATACGGTACGGTTTGCGGTTGCTTGACCGCCGTGTGAAGCTGCCACACCAGTTGAAGGCACGGTTGTGGTCAAGCTCGAAATCATTTTACACCCTGCGTAACGGGGGGGGGTATTGAGTGGGGCTCGAGAAAAAGGCTTCGGACAACAAACTACGGCAAGCCAATCGTAAGGCGAATTACGACAAACTACGGCAAGCCAATCATAAGGCGAATTACGACAAACTACGGCAAGCCCATCAAAAGAGCAGTACGACAAACTACGGCGAGTCAATCGTTCCTTGCTTCTTCAATGCAACTACGAGTACGGCGAGCTAGTCGTTCCTTGGTCCTTCAATGCACCGGCTAACTGAAACGGAAGCGCCGAAGCCGCACTACTTGTGTCCTATACCGATGCGCTCGCCAGGACAGGCTGCGAGAGCATTGATTGCATCGTGCGTTTTAGTGAGGTTTGCGGCAGGCGTTTGAGAAGTATCCTGACGAAGAGAGTGGCGTCGAAATATTGGTTGATCGTGAATGTTATCCCAGGGGCCAGGCGCAGAAGTGAATGCGGTGCCCTCCACGGAGTCATCTTTACCACGCCGTTGAGTTATGATCTAGGGTCAAGTATGAAAATTGGGGAATTAGGTGAAATACGGTTCTGGAAGGCTGGTATACAAGCCGAGGGGTGGCCCGAACTGTTACAGGGAGCCATATTAAATAGGACCTACGGTACACACAAAAACGTATATATTTCCCTATATTTACTAACAATATTTGGTCCTATTTATTATGGTCCCCCGTAATAGCATAAAAAGGGGGTTGTACATGTTATGCACATGTATTAAGACAGGGCGGGGATCGTAGAGCACGGCATGCCACGTGGAGGAAACACGCCGCAAGGTCGAAGTCAATTAATCCACCGTCGACACGGGTGCGAGCAACGGGAAGGGGGGGGTCTTGTTAGCAACGGTTCCTGACAAGGTTGAATAATTCTAGTGGTAGATGTCATTGTAGCGATGTTTTGTATCATGCCGCTTGCCAACAGTTAGTGTTTTCTCTCCATGCTTGACTGTAATTCACTCTACAGTCCCACGAACGATCCTAAAATACCATCGACTCGCAGAATGCCATCGACCCTCAGTAAACGGTGAGGGGGGATAATTCGTGTCGCCTCCATAAGATGAATACCTTATGAAGGTGATCGCGAATACTTATGGCGCTATTTTCAATATCGAACCATTTTGGGCCATGGCCATATTTTCAACAACACAATACATACCCTGGTAACAATTTAACAGTTTATCATATAATATACGAGTGCGTACGTACATACACAAAGCCGCATAGTACGCATTTTCGCTGTACTGGGTGAGCGTCTACCGTTCTATGTTTTCTTCGGTGCCATGTTGCTCTACGTATCAATTCAGGGGGGCGTGTTGAACACCCAGCAGACGGGTTTGCGCTTATTTTCTAGAGTGCTGTTCGTGGTAACTACACCACGACTATTTTGTGACATGACTACATTAATATTGCCGCTGTTCATACGCAGGCCTGAATGTGTTATTCCATTGGTAATTTGATTATCTGAATGACATTACTACGTCCATATTACCGCTGTTCATACCCAGGTCTGAATATGCCGTACCATTTGTGTATATTATTCGAGCATCAGGTTCCTTTAGCTACTGACTTAGCATCAAGGGGGCGTATTGGAATATGGACATATCAGTCCACTAATATCTAGCTGACTTGCAGCCACTACGCATGAGTATACTGAGTATATTATGCTAGATGCGGAGAAATACAGTATGCGGCGAAACTCGGCTTGTTCCTTCTTGCCGGTGTATTGTACATTCAAATAGTAACTACATAACCACCATAAGTGTTATATGGGGGAACGTTGCAGGGAACACTGCAAGAGGCGTTACTGGAGGACAGACCGTCGGCTAGTACAACGGCCCGTAGAGCACATCTGCCCGCAGGTTGGGCATTGTTACGTAATGATCAGGTGACGGTCAGCCCCACCTCGATCACTTCTTATTTCCTCTCTTATTTCCATATATCTTCTTCTCTTCGTTGGCTTTCACCTTTTGGCCTCAAGTGCCACTTCCCAAACAATATTGTACTTTCTTCTCCATCACAAGCGATCTTCACACGCAGTTCGCTGCCACCTCTCGTGCTCTTATCACAGAGACAGAGCCTCGACACGCATCACTGCATATGCTGACCTTACCGACCTATAGACAATACCTTCTGCGCTCCTCCTCGCGTTGGTCCGTTCGGTTATTCTTATTTTTGTTGCAGCACAGTCTAGTGTGTTGGGGGCTGGGCACATTTGCGGTGCGCCATGTAAGCAGAATATCACTTACGAAAATATCGAGGGCTGAGAAACAAGAATGGTATTCCGACGGTATTGGGTTAAGGACTCCCGTATCTCAGAAAATAGTGGAGCCAAAAGTGCTACCCCTAACGCAGCAGGTGTCACACGCACCAAAACCGTGCAATAAGACCTCTCCATGCGTACCAGGCGACCTGGCCGGTACAACAGACCGCCTACGTCTCGACCATCCCGACGGTCTGGCATAGAGAGAACACGCCGTGGCTATCGTTCGCGCACGATCATCCGACCGTGTGCTACTGCTACATCCCCGAAAACAGGAACTACCCCGACGCGCACTGGATACCCCGACCGCAAAGGAGCAGAAGTATTTGTTATGCTTCACAGGTGGATTTTTCATCCGGTGCTGGTTTGCGCTTTTAGTTCACTTTGGTTTGAGGTTTGCGCATGCCAGATAACCTGGACATGCCGCAATACTGTGGCACCCCGACCCCAAAGAAGTGAAACGATTTTGTACAAGGTGTGTTCTGTGTTCCCCTGGGTGGACGGATCAACTCCGTACATCAAAAGCCCAACCCACCCCGCGGGCACTGCTGGTTGTCATTGATATGATGCATGCTGTATACTGTCAGAGGTTCCACAAACTGTTTCCGAGACCGTCGCTTGAGGAGCTCTGCGCCTCACCCAATACTGACTTTGAGACGAGATGAAAGTGTAACCCGACGAACAATCGCATGGCCTGCATACGAAGTAGGTGTTTGACAAAAAACGTTCACACCTCGGACAGATCACGATCTAGATCATCTATATCATCTAGATCATCTAGCTGCCGCTATTAGATGTTGTGCAGGATCTGTATACGAAGCATGTAGCTAGTACAGATCCAACCTCGGAAACATGTGCTAGATCATGCAGATCGTACGGCTCCCATCGGGTAACATGAGGTAAACCATACAGATATTTTTCTGGAATACCTAGATCATCAAGCAGGCATCGGTGACCTGTCCGGGTGTGAAAATGTTGGAAAACACAAATGTTATGTCAACTGTAATGGCTAGTTGTTTAGTTAAAAGGCCCCGTCAGTCAGTAATACATCGGCCAAAAAGGGCTATATCGTGTGCTTCGAAGTCGGAAAATATATATTGTCTTGAAATACGACGTAGTATGAATTAATTGATTTTGGGGAGTTCTATCGTAGTGTAAAATAATGTTTGGGGAGCGTCTCCCCCAAACATCAAAAATAATTAATTCACACTAATCCCAAGTCATTAACCATTAAATAATTACACCCGTCCCCCTCCATACAATATACCTTTATTATTCAATCATCAAAAATAATTAATTACATACATACCACCAGTACCTGGTATATATCATGATATAATAACGACCCAAGGATTTTTATATATCGTCTCCTTCAAACACCAAAAATAATTAATTAATTTTACCCCTCCGTCTCCTTCAAACACCAAAAATAATTAATGATGCCGCTCTGATACTAAACTATCATGAATGAGCCCAAATACTCCGAAACCACGCTAAAGACAGAAGCAAAAAAAAAACGCGCACACTAGTCACAGCCTAATTGGTTCGCACGATAAAAACAGAATTTCCAAAAGCAAATGCCCGTTATGACGGGGAGAGAGAGTATCTCTATCGTAACAATCGTCAAATATGCATGCTTCGTAAACTTGAAAAAAACATCGATATCACTGACGACGAGAATACTACAGTACGAAGCACATTGCCTTTCATTCACACTTCGCTTGGAAAATCGTGAGGTTTCGAAAGTTACGCTCATTTATTACCCCCCTGGTGGGAATAAACCTAACTCTGTCCGTTTCCGTGCGCAACATAACATGTATGCGTCCAGAACTGCCTCAAAACCGTCGTTTTGCCCCTATTGTCGCCATCACCCCGGGCATATTGGCCTGAAGCAGTCAGGGTGGAAATTACCGGTGGCGGCCGACCCGTGGTACGCAAAGCGCGGCCGTGGGCCAGAGGACGTGGTGCGACCCCCGCACCACGATCCCGGGGCGAGATGCGGGCAATGTCTTACATTGTTTGGACAGGCCATGGGACGTGCCATGACATTGTCATGGATTCACCATGGGGCGTGCCATGGTTCATACGCCATGGCATGTTCATGGCACGGGCCATGGCATGCTCATAGCATTGCCGTGGCATGTTCATGGCATGTACGATGAACATGCCATGAACATGCCATAGCACAGTAATCATAG
>JBBMKB010081698.1:0-12393 GCA_037833945.1 Alaria marginata
AGACCCTTACCTCGGGGGGTGCATCTATGACCGCGCCGATCACGTTCGGTGCTCGAAAATCCCACCTCTCTCGCCCCCCTACCCCCCCCCCTTCGCCGTCGCTTGCTGTTCTTGGAAGTATCCTCCGGAAGTCGCCGAGCACCAGCACGTTTGGCGGGTTGGTTTGTGGGTCGGTGTCGTCTACTTGTCCCAATAACCCTTCCTGTGGGATTGTCGTGATGGTGTGCGCAGCTTGTGCTGTGAGATATTATATAAAACAATTTCCAATACGTCAGCTGTGAGTTCGATCAAATTAATGGTCGATACTCCTCTTTTTCAAGCTGCGCGATACTCCGGCCTTTGGTTCATGTTTTTTTGCCATCCGATAACATGCAGCCTGAGCTCCGACTTTGGTCACTGCAAAACATTCCCAGAAATTAGGAACTTTCGTCGCGTGCTGCTTCAGAGTTACTATTAGTATATCACGTTTTGGCTAATTTTTTTTCTGAAATGACGGGACTTCTTAACCCAAAATCGTCGTAAAACGTCACCCTTTTCTACAATATGAATGTTTTTTATACATATCATACCTAGGCCACGAGCCTGAATCGTCGGAACGTCATCCTTTTCCAACAATATGACTTTTTTGTATACGTTATATACCTATAGGCCATGAGCCTCCTGTTTCATTGAGTCTCACTCTCAGTTTACTCGAAAACTCGGTTTTTGGGTGAGAAGTATCACACAGAGCTTTTCAGGTGAGGAAGAAGCGTCAGAAACAAACAGGTGCACCTCTTTCGCACATATAGCATATAGCATATATATGCCAAAACCAAAGGAAGGACAATGAAAGCACGGAATTGCCATAATGGAGAGAGGGGGGAAAAGAGCCTACCAAGTGGGGACCCTGGGTGCGAGTTACGACTGAGTAGGGGGAGAGATGGACGGTACCGTAGAGCTGCACCCTTTTTTTCTCCTCGTTTGTTTGTGGAGCTCTCTACGATACCTCACAAAAAAAAACTGATTTTTGAGAAGAAGAAAAAAAAAACGTTCTACCCAATGAACAGCCAACCCCATGACCTACAGTAGGTATACATATATACAGCGAAACATGTTGCAAAAAATGAGAGTTAAATTCCGACGGTTTTGGGCTAAGGAGCCCCCGTCGTCGAGAAAACGCTTCAGCCAAAAAAAGTGCCATACTAATACCTAGCCTAAAGTAACCTGCGTTGAGAGAGGAGCGAAAGAAAATACCTGGTAGCGAATATTAAATATACTGGAAGGAAGAAAAAGTAATAGGGGAAACCTAAAAAAGGAAAAAAAAAATCTATGATATGCACGAAGTTTGTGTACCTGGGTGTACACGATCCTTGCGGTCTCCTTTTCCAACGAATCTGATAATAGGTTCGAGGAAGCCAGGATACGGAGCTGGATGCTCCGGACGCTGGCCAAGGTTTGCTTTCCGCATGTCGTGGCCACGAAACAAATGGAGTAGACCTGGCAATAATAGCGGGACGGGAGACGTTGGCGCTACGATGGGTCAGTGTCAACCTTGCACGGTGGCCCAGACCAACCCGACCACTGACGTGACCCTAACCCTAACCGTAACCCTAACCGTAACCCTAACCGTAACCCTAACCGTAACCCTAATCGTAACCCTAACCGTAACCCTAATCGTAACCCTAACCGTAACCCTAACCCTAAGTAACCGTAACCCTAACCGTAACCCTAACCGTAACCCTACCGTAACGCTAACCTCAACCCTTTGGCGGGCTCGAGGTCGGCAGGGGCAGCCACGCGGCTCCGCCGCGTGTCCCGCCGCGTGTTTTGGTGGGGTTTCGTAAAAATAGAACAGAGCGGTCCAAAGGCCAGCCTCGACCAATAAGACCAACGGAGTGCCCACGACCTGCATAGCTTGTGTGCAGGTTGCTCCTGCACGTAGGGCGCGTCCTACGATAGGGGTGTACCTAACGTTTCTTGAGGCGTTTCTGACGCATGCCACGGTCGTGGTGCACCCAATTTTATGTGAAGCTCCTCACATGAGGAGCTCTATACTATTAGTTAAGTCAAAAAATGGTTTTGAGAAAAATGAAAGTGCAACCGGGTGGACAAAGCCACAGCCTACGCAATACCAGGTACGAAACAAATAATTTTGCAAAACAAGAATGATATTCCGACGATTTTAGGTTAATGAGCCCCATCCATCATTCAGAAAATATTTTCGCCAAAAATTCCTACCTCTATCGTAGCACGCATCGCTCTATAACAGCCAACTTTGGTCGGGTAGGAGATTGGTACGAAAACATAAAACAATATAATTTCATTTTTATCTCAAAGCCAGTTTTGGGTGAGGAATAGAGCTCCCCCAAGCGGGGAGCCCCGGAAAAAATTAGGGGTGACCCTGCCGCAGTAGCAAGCCTCTTTCGTCACTGCTGAAATAGCCTTCGATACACGCCGCAGAGAAAAACGCGTCAGCTACGTCGGATGTGTACTGATTTACGCATGTCCTGTGCAACATGTCACAACGACCGATGTACAGGTCTTAAAAGATCTACAGTAGGTCGTGATGTGTTTCAGGTGTGGTAATGTATTTCTAGTCTTGCTCATTTTCTTGTGGACGAGAGGCTGAGATCGAAGTCCACATCTTCCGATTTAAGTATTGAATTTCCATTTACTTCTTTGCAAGGGTTTTCACGAGACACGACCCGTCCCGCGGGTCGGTTCAGGACGTTTTCAACCTCTCGCGGGTCGAGTCGGGTCGGGTCAGAATGTGTTTGGGTCGGGTCGGGTCGGGTCGGGTCAGGTGGCCCGACCCGATCCGATCCGACCCGTGAGAAGTGACCCGACCCGTGGAAGGCCATGGAAAACATGACAAACAAGAATGACGATTACAGCATCAGCCGCACGAAGCAACGCGGGCTGCTATGTTAGGTTGGGGAGACTGCTTTCAATCGGGCAGACTCCAATACCAGGCCTTGCATATACCACGCGCGTCACGCGTGTAGCATGGACTATCTTAGGCTGCACGTTCCCACGATATTAAGACCGCACTTCTCGTTTGTTTTATCCAGGGTTTTTCACGGGTCGGATCACATCTTGCGTGTAGGATCGGACAAGGGTGACCCGACACGACCCGTGAGATTTGAAAATCTCCTGACCGACCCGTGGGCGAGGTCATGTCCCGTAAAAACCCATGGTTTTATCGCTATTAATAGAAATGGGTCCAAAAAGGGTTTCTCTGTTGCTGTAAGGCGACAAAGTGCGGTCCGATCAACCGTCTATCACGGGAAGGGCGTGCAGCTGTACGCGTTGTCATCATGCTATGTATACGCATGTGTCGTTCATTTGTCTCCCCACGCTGCAGTTTGAACACACCTCCCACCCTACGAGTAGCAGCCCGGATTGCTCCGTGTGGCCGGTTCTACTGCTGTAATCGTCATGCATTTTTGACAGTTTTTGTCATGCAATCGGGGTCTCCCATTATTGCCGGTTGATGAATAGTGCCCCTGCTCTCTACAGTGCCGGTGAAATCGCTTGGCACCACCAGAACTCTCTGTATTGTAACACTTACAGTAACTACACTCCCAATAGTGCCGGTGCCCTGAATAGTGCCGGTATATTGGGCTGGCGCATACCGGCACTATTGGGAGCTCCCTACTGCAAGGGGTGGTGTCATGAGGCATGCACGCAGCACAGCACGCAATGATACGCATATACCAGCATATCTGGTATTCGCTACGACGTACGTACGAGTACTTGCACTGCTGAGCGTTCACGCGACGAGTGCTACAATATTATACTCGTACGAGAACCAAGTACCAGACATACCGGCAGACGGCGTCTTGTTTTGTCGCCGTGTCGCTCTATACTTGATGCCGAGGGGTCCCATGAAGGGATGAAGGGTAAAGTGGGCAAGTGGACCGGTTCTCGTACAGCGGTATGTTCTTTCCTCTCAGGAAAGTCTAGAGGGCAGGTCGGCAAAACGATGTCGCAGCAGTGAAGCAGGGTTGTTTTCCGGTGGCCATACGGCACTCGTAGCTCATTGCCCGTGCACACATGCTGAGGGCGTGGGGGGGGTTATACTCCGTAGAAATGCTTGATGCTTGGCTGTTCTATGCGCGTACGATGTGTTCCGTTGTTCTGTTGTACTGCTTCTGTCCTGTACTCGTACAGCCGGGGTGGGGTCTCTTCTGCTGCTGTGCAGCCTCTCTCTCAAAATCCGAACCAAAGACATAGACTCAATACCTCCAGAGCAGACCAGACTTGCCACCCAAACTGTACATACTGGTAACACGCTTGTTCGACCAGCGGCATCATCAGCGCTAACCCTTCTCGTGGGATAGCACATCTAGAGGCAGCAGCTCCTTGCGCCGCCGCATCAACGAGTAGTCTACCACCTACTCTACTGCTGTACGAAAAACATTCATATTTCATTCTGAAAAACGGAGTTGTTCCTTTCGGGTAGCACCTTCGGAAGCTGCCTCTCCCGCCGACAGCCGCTCGACCAGAGTTGACCCTCGCTTCCCTCCGGGGCCTCGTCCTATAGCGTCGGCTTCCATCTCCAAGCAAGGCTGCGAGGCAGCAGCACTCTTGCGCGTGCGATTTTCTGGCCTGATTGCCTCTACTAGCACCACACCTTCACCCCGCTTTCAACACGCCTGCCAAGCGCATATGAACATCTCGGACCGGAGACCCGGAGATCTCGAGTCTCGAGATCTCCGGTGTAAAGATCTGATAAGATATTGACTTAGCGTGGCGGCTGATGTTAGGCTTTTTTCGTTTTTCGTCAAGATACTCGACTCGTATCTACGGGTGCCACTCTGCTACAGGCTACAGCAGCACAAGCCAAGACACACCTCTTTCTCAGATTGCGTTGGGCTGGACTATGGGCTATGACAGCAGTCAGGAAGTTTCTTCCTTACTGTCATGTACCAGTAGAAACTTCCAAAACTTGCTTACTACTGTCGTAGGGAGTTTCTTCCTTACTGTCGTAGCCCTAATAGGCCTGAAATGTTGGAGCTAGACATGCACACACATGTACGATATGTGCACACACAAAGCAGTACAGCAGTACCAACGTGCAGGCTACTGGTTATCATCACTGATCAGTCCACCAAGAGCTTTCCTCACCACGAAGCTCTCGAAGCCCTGCGTCGAAACTCGGGACGACTGGTTATATGTTTCATGTTGTTGTTTTTCGATCCTGGGGTGATTGGAAATTAAATTGGTCAACCGGTTTGGCTTGACTCGCGGTTATGACGTTATTCTGCGCGTGCATGCGTGCAGCCGGCACATACCAGCCTGGTGCAACACAAAACAAGTATTATGGTAAGTGCTGAAAGTTCGTACATTTGATAGCACGCCGTGATCAAACTGAACGCTTCGCAAGCTGATGATAAGAAAATACTTCAGAAGGACAAGCATTATTCTACTGTACCTGGTATGCATTTAAAACGCACTTATAAACACATGCCAGTTGCATCTGAGCAAGAAACGCACCACTCACTCATATATAGTATACGAAGTTTTTAGACGAAACTTGGGGACGAGACCAGCGCTAAGTTTACCTGTGGCTTGGTATCAAAATACAGGTGAACGCAACACGTATCGGCAGTTGGCATGAATCAGTGCGACCCCCGCATTTGTAAAAATAACTCAATGAAGATAAGTCAGTGGACCGATAACCCGGTGATCACACCAACCGCGACGAACGATAATGTGGACTGCGGGCACTTCCCTCTTTGCTTCCTGGTGCAAATAAGAGTGTCTGCTGATATTGATTACGTGCTGAAGTTATCGCTCCTTTGATGAACTCCGAGCGCAGTACGAGAGCAAACAAACGCAGAGAACAGACACGAAAAAATCAAAACCTGTATAGACACGGACGATCAACTAAACTTATGCTTTCGCCTGCCGCCAAAGCGTCTTCGATCACTGTCTCCCCGACCCAAAAATACCCTGCACGCGGCCAAAGACACGCACAACACAGCGAACGCATAGCACACACCCTCGAACGTAAACAACGAAAACCGTCCGCTACCACCCCCCCCCCCAACCCCACCACCACCACCACCACCAAAGCCTCTACCCTCAGCCGGAAAACCTTCCGGTCCGTTCGCCGCGGCGCGACAATCGCATGCCGCGCGATACATCCCGTCGCCGAACCCTCGCGATAGCGCCGCACCCAAGCGCGCCACATGAACCTCAAGCACGTCAGCAAAGCGCTCGGCGGACTCGTGGTGGTGAACGGCGAGCTCATCGAGACATTTGCCTAAGCTAATCCGCACGCCCCTCCAGCTCTCCAAGACGAGCGTATAGTCACCACCGTACAAGGCCAGCGACAGCCGCGGCTCGGCTGCGGCGGCCTGCTCCAAAACGTCGTGCGCGGCACCGATGGCGGAGTCCACCTTTCGGAGGACGTGCGTCCTAGGGTAAGCATCGCGTTCGGTGAATGTCAGGGACGAGTGCGAAGAGAGCGGCGTGTGCAGGCTGGCGCCAGTCGCCCACAAGAAGTCGGTCCCCAGCCTCTCGCTCACGGGGTCCCAGAACAGGCTTCGGGGAGGTGCGCCCCAGATCACCTGCGCGAGTGAGGCAACCGTGTCTCGAAGCAACCCGGCGTCGAATTTTCCGCCGCCGCTGCCGCCACCATTCCCTCTGGGTGAAACAATGTCGCCGTCTTGCCTTTCCTCGGCGAGGCTGCTCTCCGCGCTGTCTCCGATCAGCACGCGTTTCCCTCCGCAGCCAAACGTCGAGTCGGCGGCGGTGCCGTCGCGGCCGGTGACCGACACGACCATGTCGGGGAAAGCGGTCGACCGCGCGGAGTGATCCAGCAGGACAGGTACCTCGGCGTCAAGGTTGATGACGAACAGCGGGACGACTCGCGCGGCACTGCTGCCACCGCCGCCGCCGCCGGCTCCGCTGTTGTTCTCCCCCCCCCCTTGGCTCCCACCGCTGCCACTGTCACGGCGCCTCGCCCGCCCGGCAAGGAACAGGCGCAGCCAATGCCGGAGTCCCGCCGCGGCCAGTGACATGACATCCGGAGCCGCAGACGACGGCCCGCCTTTCGCCGACTGCACAGCTTGCTGAATCCCGGCGGCTAAGTGAGGGTGCTCCCACAGTACGACCTCCTCGATCTCAACTGTGACACGCGGCATAAGACGATCCCCACCCTGACGATCTCCCCCACTCTCAGGCTCCCTTAGCAACTCGCCCAACCCCTCCCACGCCCGAACCCTGCTGGTCGGGCAAGGATCCGCGTCGCACACTAGAAATAAGCGCACTACCACATTATCACGCGGTCGGCTGTCGGGTCCTGTCAGGTCTGCCTGGTAATCCGACCACCGCGCGGCCAAGGGGGGCGACGGCATTGGGAGAAAATCTTCCCCCAACAACCCCGCAGGGGTGAAAAGAAAGGGAGGAACGATAAGCTGAGACGCGCTTCGGTAGGCCAGAGCGGCCAATTCCGAGGACAGCCAGGCGCTTCCCCTTCCCCTTCCGGCGGCGGACAGGCTTGGGAGGGTGGACGGAGACACGGCGCCGAAGGCGCGCTTGCGCGGGCCCCATCCGAAGGACACGTACGCACCGAGATCTAACCATGCATACCGCTGATGCTCCCCGACCCACCCAACGTAGCCGCACCCTCCCGGGAATGTATCCTGTGATCCGTCCAGTGCTTCGCCCGGTGATTCGTTCCGTGATGCGCCCCGTGACCCGTCCCGGGCACCACCAGGCGTTTCTCCTTCCGCACCGCCCTCTGCGTCTGCGTCGCCACGGGAGGTCTCGTGGATGTAGTGGTAGCGCCCTTCCGCGTTGGGGTGCAAGAGGTACAGGCTGTAGGACACGCCTTTCTCGACGTGGTGCGATCGAATCGCGTTATCAACCGCCGCTCTAGGCACGCCCACCACCGCCTCCGCTTCCGTCGCGCCTTTGTGCTTAGCCTTGGCCTTGGCGGGGTCTTCTTCTGAACCACCCTCAGCACGCGCTGTTCGAATCGCCGACTCAACCGCTGCCGTGACCTGTTGGGCGAGGCGCGGCGGCGCGTGCGAGACCTCGAAGAGCGTCTCCTGGCGTATTCCCAAGCGGGTCACTTCGTTCTCACGCCCTTGGTCCACCTGGTAGCACATTGTTTCGGGCGGAGGGAGGTGACGTCGGTGTGTGTAGTCATATCATGCATGGTCGTAGTCCTTAGGACCATAGATTTTCGCATCCCTGGGGGGTGTAATCCTTGTCATACAGCCGTAGTCTGTAAGACCATAGACCCTCACATCGGGGGGGGGAGGGGGTACTCATTTGTTGCTTGACTTATTAATTTGACCATTGACCTCGCATCCCTTTCGAGACGGAGCACCGTCCCTACTCCTACTAGAGACACCTCCAACATTTGGGTGCTCAGTACGTCTTCCATATATTACATACGTTTTTTTTGCATATCTTATCTCCTTCCTGTTTGGCCGTCTGTAGCCACTATCTATCCACTAGGATAGCGATCGTTTTCTCGCTACTATCTAATGTACCAAACTTCTCCATGTCACATCCGTCTATTTCCTCATCTACTCCTCTGGGACATTCCGTCCCTCCTTGTACAGTTCACATGCTCCCACTATGTGGATTATACTCTCGTCTGCGTTCACAAGGGCAGCTCCATGCGCCTTCCTTCTCCTGGTATACCTCTTTCCTCTTTCTGGCAGGTCCAGGTCTCCTACACGAAAACGCAGTTTCAGCGTGTTCGCGTAGTCCATTGGGCCGTGCAAATACGCTCTCATTCCTATCGCTTATTTTAAACCCCCGTATATCTCTAAATATTCTCCCTCGTTAAGCTTCTTTATTAGCGCCAGCCTTTCCCTTCTTTCATTTATTTACTTCTGTCTTGTACCTCCCAAATGTGTCTATGGACAGACAGCATCTCTTCTTGGTTTCCTCCCAGATCCTTCCATACTTGTTTTACTACACCATCACACCTTATTCCAGCCCGCATCGGGGGGGGGGGGAGCCCAATGTTCATCGACCCGAGGGGGGGCGCAGTGCGTGTATTTAGAGGAGACACTGTCTGCGTGAGGGATAAGACGCGCCATGCCCAAGGGGGGTGTCGGAAACGATGATTTTGGCGCCTGGTCGTTCGTGTTGGAGAGTACCGGTGGGTGCAAGCGTTGACGGACGTTCGCACCACTCGCGATTCCGCGAGGTACGTCAAGTACAAAGGTCCTGCTGTAGTTGTAGTGATATGTAGTAGCAGCAGCAGTAGCAGCTGTAGCAATAGCAGTGGTAGTAGCAGTAGGGTAGTAGTCCTCGAAGTAGTAGCAATGAGGAGTAATTTGTGGGTATCATAGTGTGGGGGTAGCGAGTAAAAGCCAGTTCCCGCTACGAGTAGTGTGGTCTACTGTAACTGCGAACAGGTCGCAGGTACGACTACCCCTTGCCAACTCGAACAACGTGCGCGCGCAAGTCCCGCCGTCCTCTCTCAGCTAATGCCCTCCACGCTTAATGCACATGCTCTACACTTTACAGTACTCTACACAGGTACCGGTACACATCACCGTACATACCAGGTACTGCAGTAGGTGTGTTACAGAAGAAGCCTAAATTGCGGGCGCAACGAGACAAGCACGGCCACCTAACGGTAGAACTCAATAGCAGCCGAAGGGAAGAAAAACGAAAACAATAAACACCAAGCATATGCGAGGTACGCGCGTATATACCAGGGCCAGGTTTGGAAGAGACAAAGCTATTGCTACGCTGTTCGCTCCGATGGGATGTATATACAGGGAAAACACAACAGTCACAAACGCCCCTCAGCCCTCTCGCCAAGAAGATACATTTTCAGGGGGAAAAACCGACCCAAACCCTGAGACCCCCTGACCAGAGCAACAGCAAACAGCGCGCGTGTGACAACACAAGGCGAAGCCAGCAAGCCCACCAGCCACAAAAACGAGCGCCCACAACCCACCCACACGCACCACGGTTATCGGCACGCCTCCTTCGCCGTCCGTCGACAGCCCTCGCGCCAGCTCGCCCAAGTACTGCTGCACAACCGCTGCGTCAAGGGCGACAAAATTTCCAGCACCGCCAGCACCAGCACCAACACTATTAATAGCACCAGCACCAGCACCAGCACCGCTAACGCCACCACCACTTGCACTGCCACTAGCACCGCCACTAGCACCAGCACCGTCTCTTTCGTGGAATCCGACAAGGACCACGTCCATCATCACGTGCACTTCCACTTCGCGCAGCCACTCCGCCATCTGATGTGCTAGCAGCAGCACTTCCCCATCCGCCTCTGTTGCCTCAAGGGTGCTCTCTCCTCCCCCCCCGAGGCCCTCCTTCTTGCCACCACCTCCTCTTCCGCCCCCTCCTCCCCCTGTTCTTGTAGACGCTTCCGGTCGAGGTGGCGACCTTCCCTGGTCCTGTCGCCGGGATGGCCCCGCACTGGCGACGGACATCAAGGAGGTGGCGGCCGCAAGGATTGCAAGGACCGTTTTCGATGCTGGGCGCACCACGATGTTGAGCGTCGCACACAGCGGTCTGTGGAGGGGAAGCCCGTGTTGGTGGCGGCTTTGATTAGGGGCCGTTGTTGTTGTTCCTGTTCTTGTCGAGGTCGCTTGCGATGATGCTTGATGGTCTCGGAAAGACCTCCTGTGAGAATCATCTGTGGCGGAGGGGGAAGGGGTGGGGATTGTTAAAAGGTGGTTATGTGGGCCGTCATCAGTGCCACTTCTGCTCAGGCTGGTGCACATCATACGGGTTGTCGAGCGTTGCAAGAAGAGTGGGCGATTGCCTCCCCGCTTAGTTGATGATGACCAGTTTGTATAACTGGAACACTGCTTGTACGGGCTTGTACCAGCAGAACGCTGGATAACATCAGTACGAATACAGATTTGTTCTTCGTGTTTTCCTCGACTGATCCTTGGTGTTGAAACTAGCGGGTGCCGTTGAGGGAAACGTCCGTAAGAGTATCCACGATGGAAGGCAATGCAAACGCCACAGACACGTCACCTTTGTCCATCCCGGCGAGCTTGAACAAGCAGTAAAATCGTGAATCTCGTTCTCTCACGACAGGAGAGAGTTCCACAATTTTGGTTTAGCATGTTTTTTACAAGGGAATCGGGGACGGTTAAACTCAGTTGGTTCAGTTGCTTGCACACCAGGACCAGGAGCTATAGGGAGCTTATCCAGGCTCACCCCGCGACGCCGTCGGCCAGCACCCTGGGCCAGCCATTTATAGCACATCGATTTTAATATATTTGATCCCAGTTGCCATCGCTTTTCTGGCAAACAACATATCTTCGGGTCGACCCTATAAGGTTGCGCTGAGAGCAGGATGAGCGGGAGCATCATTCTCCAGAGGAGGAGCTCGAAAATCGAAGTTCAGCTCGCGTCGCTCGCAACGTTCAGCTCATTCGAGGAACACGTGGGCAGCAAGTTCGAGCTCGAGCAAGGGGTGAGTTCGAGCAACAAGAGAGTCTTGCCTGCGGCAAAACTCTGGTGTCTCCTGCACATCAACAGCACATATTTGTGTGTAAGCGCACCCACAATTTGACTTGTGGCGCGATTTTCGGCGAACTCGAACTGCTGAGTATTGGCGAAAATGTGCGCCTTTGCTTGAGGGGTGGGGTACCCTGCTTGTGGATCCATTGCCCTTACAGCAGCAGTAGTGGGTGCTTGTTTGCCCTCCCGCACAGGGCAAGCTCGGTGCGGTGTTGGCTATACTTCCGCTTTCCGAAGTTCCATGAGGCTGCTGTTTGATTTATTTTTCAAATCCATCGCCATGAACGAGCTGTCATCATAAATCACAACAAACGAGGCCAGGTCCGGGCTGTCACACCCCACCGATTCAACTTTTCAGTAGTTCTGCTGCTGTTCGTGCTTTTCTGTCTCGAGACTACTATTGCTGTACTCGTAGATGTAGCGAGCATATCATAGCGAGCGACCACATACGAAGTACTCGTATATCCGAATTATCGAAAGCAGCAAGCTTGCAGAAGGGGATACCGTCGTATAAAACACACAAGAAAACACACCCCTTCGCAAGTTCGAAGCTAGTTTTCTCCACAACTACGGGGGCATGCACAACGAAAATGGCAGCTTTGGGAAGATCTCGTCGAGTCCGTTCCGTAGACTCGTCGCTTGGCGTTCTCACTGCCCCCCTTGTCGAGGAAACCAGCTCCGAAAAACCTCCAGGGGGGTGTTATCTTGCCTTGTATTTCGGTAATAATACGAAAGAGGATCCGTGTGATACCGCGAGTAGTAAACGATTTATCAATACCCTGCTCGAAAAACCAGATACATCCCTGGTTATAAGATCAAGCATCAAGTATTGCCGCGCGAGGACCACCACCACATGCAGGAGGGTACCTTACCACTTTTTCGAGAAAATGGTTGATATACTCTTTGTATCATATATACCCTAACCCTAAC
>JBBMKB010081709.1:0-12392 GCA_037833945.1 Alaria marginata
CTCAACAAAACTCACGTTTGTTCTTATGACTTCAACCAGCGCACACAGCAGTTTACGACAGCTATGTGCAATGCATGCACCAGCGCAAGACACTTCAACACCGAGATATAGCCTATATTTATCGTAAACAAGCAAAACATGATTATCAAAGAGTAGACACCCCGGACAGCTCATGAGCTAGCTCATCTGTCGTTTATTGCTCACGCCTTCAAAACATGTACAGATGAGCTATCTCCTATAGCTCAAGCCAGGGAAAACATGTGTAACTCATGCAGCTCCTTATAGCTCATCCCGGTAAAAGATGTGCAGCTCATGCAGCTCCTATAGTTCACTTTGGGAAAATAGGCGCATATGATCTATCTTCTATAGCTCAAGTTTTGAAAACATGTGCAGGTGAGCCACGTCCTATAGCTCAAGCCGGGAAAACGTGTGCAGCTCATGTAGCTCATATAGCTCACCAGTGAGCTACCCTCGAGAAGAGCTAGCTCGAGCTACGGTGGGCTGGTTTGTCCGGAGGTTTCAGTATTCCACACGTCGTGTGAGGGCTGTTTGCCATTGGTCCAACCAAATAAATGCCGAAACGCACCAATTTCTGCTCAGTATGCGTGTTTCCCCAACAAAAAACGCAAGCGCGCAACTTTCTTCTCCAGCAAATATTTTTAGCTCCTGACCTACTGTAGCTCATATATCGTGTATAGCTCACGCCTTCGAAACAGGTGCAGATGATCTACCTCCTATAGCTCATCCCGAGGAAACGCGTGCAGCTCATGTAGCTCCTATAGCTGACCCTGGGCAAATATGTGCAGATGAGCTATCTTCTATAGCTCAAGCCTTGAAAACAAGTGCAGATGAGCTACATCCTGTAGCTCAAGTCGGGAAAACATGTGTAGCTCATGTATCTCGTATAGCTCACCGGTGAGCTACCCTCGAAAAGAGCTAGCTCGAGCTACGGTGAGCTGATCTGTCCTGGGTGTGAAAGAGTATGAACCTAAATGTTCCTACCTCGGCGTATTTGATGCAGGGGAAGTCGGAGTGGTGCCCTCTGGCGTCGACTAAAACACCACCGCAAAGCTACAGCAAGGAGCCAAACGAAATATATTACACCCAGCCAAGCAATAACTGCTACTAGTCTAATAACTAGTATACTAACTAATTGGCGACGTACAATCCTCCAACAAACAGCCCTACCCGCTACTAATGTACATGGCCGGTATGAATGAGTACGTCCCTTACCTATCTCGCGTAGCATGTCCCGATAAATGAGTATGACCCCTTACCTATCTCGGCTGTCGCGATGCAGGGGGAGTCGGAGTTGTTGCCCCCTGCGTCGACTAAGACTTCACCCCACGGATTCACGATGAGGGAGTGGCCGTAAGAGGCCCGTTTCTCGTTGTGCTGCCCCACCTGCAGTTGCTCCGTATCGTATCATGCCATCGCACGCACGGAGAGATAGATGATTGATTATGTATTCCGCAGAACAGCAGTATAGTATAAGACGGGTAGTATACAGTACAGTATCTGGTACAACGTAAACCAGGCGTGCAACGATTCATACCCAACGATTATCATACCCAACGCAACCATATTCAACACAACCACAGCCAACGCAACCATACCCCACGTAACCATACCCACAACGCGATCATATCCAACGCGATCATACGCAGCGCAACCATTCTCAACGAACAACCAGATACTCAACGCAACCCTACTCAACGCAGTCATACCCTTTGCAACCATAATACCCAACGCTACCATACCTAACGCAATCATATACCTGGCGTCCCAAGTGGCTCAGTTGGTAACCTCGTAAACCTTCTGAACGTTATGTTGCGGATTCGAATCTCTCGGGAGTGAAAAAATCGCAATTAGCGTGGAAAGCGATACTTTATTCGTGAGTAAACAAAGTTCGACTTAAACTGTTGACGAGGGAAAGGGACGGCTGAACCCCTCTCGCCAAAAAACTCAAGGCAAGAACCGCAGGACGAAAGGTGGAGATAAATCTTCTGTGTTTACCTTCCCCCTGTGTGACCCCGGCTGGTGCGTTCAAACATCTGGCGCCCAGAATAAATGGGACGAAAACACACGAAAACACACCCAGCGCAACCATACCTGACGCAACCATACCCAACGCTATCATACCCAGGGCAACCATAGTCAACGCAATCACATTCCATGTTTATAGATACAGTACACTTTGACTTTATGCGCAGGTTCGTGTCCTGCCAACGACGCCAAATATGAAGGTGTTACCTGACATCGATCGATCACCGAGAGTCTAGGGTGATCCATACAACACATACCTAACACGACCATACCCAACGCTTCATACCCAACGCAATCATTCCTAACGTAACCATTCCCAACGAACAACCATACCCAATGCAACCATTCCTAAGGCGATCATACCCAACGCAACCATACCCAACGCAACGCGACCATACCCAACGCGACCATATCCAACGCAACCACACCCGAACGCCATCATACCCAACGCAACCATCCCCAACGAGCAACGATACCCAACGCAACCATTGCTAGCCCAACCATACCCAATGCAACCATTGCCAGCCCAACCATACCCGACGCAACCAAGTCCGACGCAACCACACCCAACGCGACTATACAAACGCAAACGTATGTTACTAGAGAAATCCAGAGTGATTTCACGTGCAGGTTGTGTCCTGCCAACGACGTCAAATGTGATGGTGTTCCTTACTGAGCTTACTTGGGAGTAAAACATAGATCGATTACCCAGCGCCCAGGATAGTAAGCCGTACTGGCATAACACATACCCAACGCAATAATACCTAACGCAGCCATACCCAACGCGGCCTTACCCAACGCACCCATACCCAACGCACCCATACTCAACGAACGACCATACCCAACGCAACCATACCCAACGCGACCATTCCTAACGCAACCATGTCCAACGCAACCACACCCAAAACAACCATACCCAGCGAACAATCATACCCAACGCAACCATTCCCAACGCAACCATAATCAGCGCAACCATATCATACACAACTATACCCAACGAACGACCATACCCAACGCAACCATTCCTGACGCGACCATACCCAACTCAACCATACCCAACGCAACCATACCCAACGCAACCATAGCCAACGTAACCATACAATACCCAACCACATCCAACGCAACGCAAGCATACCAACGACCAACCATACCCAACGCAATCATACCCAACGCCGCAAGAAGAATATTGTGATCACCTGCGCTGAGGCGATAACGTAAGCTTGGGCTTCGATGGCCCGGGCGCGGAGAAGGACTTCCCAGTGGGCCTTTCCCGTAGGAACCGTGAAAGCGCTGGGCACCAGCAACACCTGCCATCGCGTGCCAACGGTTCACAGTGGAGTACCCGATAAAAGAGGCTTTCGGAAGAGGCCAGTGCTTCCGTTCTTATCTCCGTGCTGCTCTTACATTAGATCGGATAATATGTATATTTTAGTATAGGCGTCACAACACGTGACAAAGCCGATTTTGACAGCTCTGAAGTCCGTTTGCTCCTTAAATCGGGTACCCCCACAGTAGTAATACAAATTGTTGTCAAAGGTATACACGCTTCCAGATCAGTACGAAAACACGCTATACTCGTGGCTAAACCTAAATGCAGGATGGGTGTGCAAGTACCGCCCTGCAGGTTAAGGTCCTGCAGTATTTATACACATGCTACGGTAGAGGTGTTATAACATCATTAGTATTTGCCCTCTAAGGCAATTTGCCTTCTGAGGGTCCTCACTCGAGGAGCTTTCTATACTATTAGTAAGTCAAAAACTGTTTTTATTTTGAGCAAACCGAAAGTGCAATCCGATGAAGAAACCAACCATTGCCTAGAGTATGATATACAAGAAATTCATGTGGCTGAAACAAGAAATGACATTCCGACGATTTCGAGGTAATAGGTCAAGGAGCCCCCGTCATTCAGAAAAAAAAAATTGGCCAAAAAGTGCTCTACTAATACTAGTATTAATATAGAACTTATACTAATGGTAGTATGAATACCTCTATCGTAGCACCCACCCGGACCTGATCCCACCCGGACCTGATCCCACCCGGACCTGATCCCACCCTGACCTGATCCCAGCCGGACCTGAGCCCTTCAAACTGTCCCTGGTTATAAAATCAGCCACCGGCAGGGTCCACCAACACCACCAACACCACAAACACCACCAACACTCTCATCCCACGATGCGTGATACGATGGACACATGCTACAATACTTTAATCAGTACACTTCCGGCATAGTTCTATATATGCATGAATTATGCACTACACATTGCCGAAAGGCAAATGAGTTCATATTTGGAAAAAACATGGCTGTTCACGAGTCGGGTCGGGTCGGGTCGGGTCAGGGTGGCCGGACCCGGCCCGACTCACAAAACGTTTGAGTTGTCGACATCTCACTCGACCCGACCATTTGAGATTTTGAAAATCTCCCGACCCGATTCGCGGGTCAGGCCATGACCCGATGAACAGTTCTGGAGAAAAAAAAACATACTGTACACACACACACAATTCGGCGCACCTGTGAACCCTTCCCGGCAAGGCAAGCATACATCTCTGGAAACCTCAGGTCGTAGCACGTCGACAATCCCAGCGTCCCCGCCGGAGTGTCACAGACCGTCATCTCTCGGCCTGCTTGCGTGTACCGCGATTCCGTGAGTACCGGGCCACTAGGGATGTTCTGGTGGCGGGCACAGCGAGGGCAACGTCAAAACAAATATTACTACTGCTGTAATTCATTTTATAGCCGTGGTCCTTCCCTCTATAGTGCCGGTGTGTGCCCGCCGGAAACACCGGCATTATAGCGGCGACCGGCGCTACTCCGCATACTATATACCACTACTGGTTGTTTCCATCTATACCGAGCGATTTCACAGGTGCACTATGCCGGGCAACCGGCACTACTCAACCGTCGCTGTAGAGGGACCTCTACCGTGTTTGCCTTCCGACAAAGTTTTGGGCATAATTCACTCCAAAATTTAAAGTACCCCTCGTATTTATTTTTCCACGGAACGTAATGCGAACGCTGACAACAAACAAGTATCAGTATTATGTTTCGGCTTGGGTCAAAACCACAGACCACTCAGCTTACCAATCAGGCGGCGTTAAGCTTATACCCAGTAAACGCTTTATATTTGGATATTTTCTGCGAGTCTGGCGAAATTCGTACACCTGGTATAGATTAACTTACACCGAAAGGGCCCGGATATGAATGCGAATCCACTTCAAATTCGCGACAATCGTCTGAAATCTCTGTATGACGCAAATGCGGGGAGACTTTGCAAGACTATTACGGGGGATCATAGTAAACAGGACCAAATATCGCTGGTAAAAATAGGGAATTATATTGTTTTTTGTGTGTACCGTAAGTCCTATTTACTGCGGTCCCCCGTAATAGTTTACAGAAAATAGTACTCGCGTATTAAAAAAACATTTGTTTACACGAACACATCGTCCGGGGTGGCCCCTTAACCCCTTTGGGGCTTCAGAGGGAAAGATTGACAAAATAAATTGACGATTCGAGAATCGGTCACACGAAGCAGCCGGGGACGCCGGCTAGAATGTGTGTTCAAAGCGCAACGGTAGGAGGTATACGAAATACGCACGGCATTCCGATACTCGTACTGCTGCAGACTCTTCCTGGACGGTTGATAATATCGCAAAATCTCTTGTTTTTGGTCGATATAAACGGGCCTCAAAAGGGTCAACGGTATCATGCCAGAGAGCAAAAAGTGCGTTCACAACTCTAAATATGTGTCAAAGGGGGGTATTGATGTGAAGCTTTTTGAAGTACGATACGAAACGCACGCTACTCTAATCAGTACAATAGCACCATTAGTATTAGCCTTCTGAGGTATGATATCAGTATAATACAATAGCACCATTAGTATTTGCCTTCTGAGGTATGATATCAATATCAGTATAATACAATAGCACCATTAGTATTTGCCTTCTGAGGTATGATATCTCACTTGAGGAGCTCTATACCTCACCCAAAAACTGATTTTGAGTAAAACTGAAAAGAAAAAAACAACCCGATAAACAAAACCCATGGCCTACAGGGGTGTACGAAAAAAAACATAGTGCTAAACAAGAAAGATGTCCCGACGGTTTTGGGTTAAGGAGCACCGCCATTCAGAAACACAAACGCCAAAAAGTGCTATACTAATGGTAGTACAAGTTACTATGCGACGACTTACAACATCGAAGAGGTGAATCTTCCGGTAAGTCGCTTTGATGTCCCCGCTCCCCGAGATGATAACGTGAGTGTTGAACACCTTTGCGGCGCCGCCGCCGTCGCTGCTGCTGCCGTCGCGTGTGCATCAAAATGAAAACGAAAACGACAAAACGAAAACGAAAACAAAAACGAAAACGAAAACGAAACCGAAAACGAAAACGAAAACGAAAACGAAAACGAAAACGAAAACGAAAACGAAAACGAAAACGAAAACGAAAACGAAAACGGAAACGAAAACAGAAACGAGAGCTTTATCATGATTCTTCTTCTCTACCCGCAGGTCCTGAAAGGGTCACGACAGAGGTAGCACTTTTTCGCAGAAAAAAGTCCTGAATGGCGGTGCCCCTTAACCCCAAATGGTCGGAATGTCATTCGTGATTGTCAATTATATGTTTTTGTATACCTAGGCCATGAGGTTTGTCCGTCGGGTTGCGCTTTCGGTTTTACTCCAAATGACTTACTAATAGTATACAGCTCCTCAAGTAATGAACATCCTCAGAAAAAAAGGGTGTTAATATACTGACTAAAGTAGCTTGTGGCTCAATCTACTAAAGGAGCCCTGTTATCAGGAAACACCGCGAGCGTGTAGTCTCCAGAACAACACAGACGTTGCAGGGTTTTAGGAGGGAATTCTGGGACTGTCGTGTGCCCCCCCGCCCCCCCCCCCCCGCATGTGCTTCCAGTGCTGTATCATGAGACGAGATACGTTTTACACCCCGCTGCATGCTAGCGCAATACTCCTACAGAGTACTGCTGTTGTGCGCTCCTACGCCCGGGTCCTAAAACGATCGGCCCTTGCCGCGCTATATACCATGAAGTGCACCGATAGCCCACACCTTGCCGCGGGAAGACCCCCTCCAGCCGCCGCCGGGAGCGGAGGCGGGCAAGAAGAGGATACGTCCGGCGGTACTTCTTCCTCAAACCCTCCCAGTGACAGCCACAACCCAGACTCCTGCCGGAGGGTTGTTTGATTCAACAGTCGACGCGTGCCGTGATACGATAAGGGTACAAGGGGGTACCCGGTTTAAGAGCATCCACAATACCTGGTAAGAGAAAACGGACTTAAGAGCGGCCGAATTGGCTTGTCACGTCTTGTGAATCCTATGCTTTAGCCTACCAGGTATGCTGTATGATGCCCAATATGAGATAAGAGCGACGTGGAGAAAAGAGCGGTGCCACAGGCCTGTTCCGAGGGGCTCTTAAACCGGGTTCCCCACTGTAGCACTTTCTTAAATCGAGTGCCCCACTGTAGCACTTTCTTAAACCGGGTGCCCCACTGTAGCACTTTCTTAAACCGGGTGCCCCACGGTAGCACTTTCTTACACCGGGTGCCCCACTGCAGCACTTTCTTAAACCGGGTGCCCCACTGCAGCACTTTCTTAAACCGGGTGCCCCCCCGCAGCACTTTCTTAAAACGGGTGCCCCACTGCAGCACTTTCTTACACCGGGCTGTAGCACTTTTTGGCCGAAACATTTCCGACTGACATGGCTCCCCATTTCCGACTGACAAGGAACACAAATCGTGCTTTACAAGATCGTTTCGCTCAACGCCCCGGCCATGGGGTGATTGATATACCACTCTGTCCGTAAATATAAGCATCATTTTGTATTCAAATTTATAATCAAATGGTCCTTATATTTCCGGACAGAGTGGTAGGGCGTTATCAATCATTGTAGGTACGGTAAGTCTATAGGGAAATACACGCAAATGCAGATATGTACATATATGCAAGTGTACGTAGGCTTAGGTAAATAACGGCAAATATAAATCAAATACACACCAGGTAAAATGGGATGACGTTTTTGTTGCGGGCGATCCGAAAATAAACTCTCAATTAGTTGACTTTACGTGGACGGCTGATGTTACACCTTTTTCATAGTTATTCATGGGGTGGCACTACACTATATTTTTCCTCGAAGTCAGTGTTTGGACGAGGTAGAGCGTTCCTCAGGGGAGGTACTTCAGAACATACATGTAGGTGCTCGTGTAGGTATATAGCTACTTCTATCGCAGCACGGTTTAGTTATCCATCGCCCGCGCAAGATAACGACGACAGTAGTAGCCGACCACCGTCCATGCGAGGAAACAAAGGGTGCTATATACGGATATGATACGCGCGTAATCTTGGAGCCAAAAAGGCAAGGACGAAAGCAGTGCATCCCCGGGGTTGGATACATCCTTGCTGTGGTACAGACCAAGGGCGATGACAACACGTAAGCATTGATTCCAAAACATGTACGAATTAAATCGACGCTGACACAGGTTGGTATTTTATTACAGAAAACAATGCAGCACGAATAAGATTGATTGACACAACAAAATAAAAACGGTAAGCTCGCACGTGGGGAGCATATCTCCAGCTTGGTCATCCCAACCGTCTTGTATATTTCCGAACCGCCTAAATATGGTTCTGCTGGTGGGCATCCGCGGGACACTCTGGAGACACCGGGTCATCCACATGTTTTCGGTTCGCAAGCGCTTATGTGGGTTACCCTTAACGCTTGTTATCTCGTGTTCATATTACGGGGGACCATTATACCATAGTAAATAGGACCTACGGTACATACAAAAACCTATATATTTACCTATTTTTACTAACAATATTTGGTCCTATTTACTATGGTCCCCCGTAATAGGAGGGTTGTACCTTCCGAAGAGAGAACAAAGCCTTTTGCAGGTGAAAACATTCATAAAACAACGTCCATCCATCACAACCTTAGTGGCAACGCTCATCGCAGCCTTCGTTACAACCTTCACCACAATCTTACAGCCCCTTCATCACACTTTCATCGCGACCTTTGCCATACCTTCGTCGCAGCTTTCATCGCAGCCCGCATCGTTACCTTCACCATCGCAACCTTCACCACAACCTTCATCAAACTTTCGCTACAGCTTTCACACATGCTGCGATAGAGGTGCCGCGCCCGTTTTTTTCTGGGGATCCTAACTTTAGGGGGATCTGAACCTCACCCACCAACTGATTTTTGAGCAAACTGAAAGCGCAACCCGATGAACAAACCCATGTGGCTAAGGTACAAAAAACAAATCTGACTGAAAAACAAGGAGTTTCCGATGATTCTGGGTTAAGGAGCCGCGTCATTCAGAAACAAAAAAGCCAAAAAGTGCTACCTATATCGTAGAACCCGTCCTTTCACCACAACGTTCATCGCAACCTTTCACACACAATCTTCATGAGAACCTTCACCACAACCTTCATCAAACTTTCATCACAACGTTCACCGAAACCTGCGTCACACCCTAGATCGCAACCTTCATCAAAACCTTCCTCCCATCCTTCATCACAACCTTCGCCACAACCTTCACCACACCCTCAACACAGTGGGTGTTCGTATCCATTTTTAATACGACCAACCCCGCGTGACAGGTCAGTTGAATGTCGATGGTCTTATCTCTATTACGGGGGAACGTAGTTAATAGGACCTACGGTAGACACAAAAACCTATATATTTCTCTATTTTTACTACCAACATTTGGTCCTATTAACTACGTTCCCCCGTAATACTATAGTCGTATAGTCTATATATGTATAGTCTACAGTAGTGTGCTAACCTTGGCGAGGTTTCGGTAGCGAGTCATGGAGGGTCCAGCGAGAGGCTCCGCTGCTTTCACGGTCTCCGTCCAGTGTCCCTGCATATAAAAAGCATACCAGGTAGCATATATGGTTATTATTATTTCATTTGCCATCTGACAAGGTGTAGCGTTAGTGTCAACACATTAAAAATATGATAAAATAACCGATCCGAGTATAGAGCAGAGCTCGACGAAAATCGACGATCAGCGGGAATGCTGAATGAACCATATGCGCGATAAAAATGAAGGCATGTACCGGGGGGGGGGAGGAGAAGACACCTGTAACCTGTGATCACGGCTGGTCCAGAACGTTCTTGGCGAGGGTAAAATCTCTTACATATAATACGAGTTGAGCTGGAGAGTAAAAACGATGATAGAAAAAAAAACAATAAAAAATCAACGTTGAAGATCATGCTGCACATTGTCGGAGGGCAAACATCAAAATGAGAATAATAAGCACAAGGGTGTGCAAGTGGGAAGTACGACGTTTGCAGGAAGAGCAGCGTGTGTGGTAATTCAGCCATTCACCAAGACAAGAGCGTAGTTCAGGCCCATTATTATCTAGAAGCAAGTTTTTGTCGAATTTTTCCAAAAAATCACATTTTGTTCTGTCGATTTCCAAACGCATGCCAGAAAAATTTGGAATTTGAAATTTTGAGCTTTCCACGTTTTTTGCATTCTGTAGAATTTCCAATGTTGCGACAGAACGCCTGCGTGTTTCGGTCCAAATTTCCAACATATTCCGAAAATTAGGAAGAGATGGAAAATTTGGAAACAAAAAAGGCTTCGATAAGAACGAGCCACATCAGAGTAAGGGTATCTAGGCAAGGAAAATAAATAACACAATACGAAGAATAAGACATTCCTAAGAAATATCATGAAGAATAAATAACACCTGAGCAAGTGGGCTCACTGATTCGGGGACGCTCAGAGTAGAAATTGAATAGGAAACACTGCTCGGCAGCGGGCATTCACACGAAACCCTACCAAGTTTTTACCAAGTACAAGCAGTAGTGGCCCCTCTGTAGCACCGGTATGTGCCAGTCGGAAATACCGGCACTATAGCGACAACCGGCACTACTCCGCATACCGCCACCCACTACTGGTTGTTCCCATCTGTGTCAACCTAGTTCACAGGCGCTATAGCGGGCAACCGGCACTACTTAGCCGGCACTACTTAACCGGCACTATAGAGGGGGACCTTTACTTACCTGGTGCAACTGTAGACTACTACGCAAGGTGGTATTAGATAGATGGCCGAAGTTGGCCTCAAGTAGGTTGGTTTTAGGAGCTACAGTTGACCATCATATACTTTCTACTTTACTACTGCAAAGTATATACTTATCCCACGTTTCCTTCTAGTTATTTGGGTGGACCTAGCCACCTGGCCGCGCGGATCTTGGAAAATAGTTTTTGCGCCCTCTCATTGGCCGAGTACCAGGTGGTGGTCCGCAGACAGAAAGTTATCGGAATTTAATAAAACAAAATCGGAATTTACAAAAAAACACAAACGCTTTTAGCCCGTTTTGGGTCTGGGTTGGGGTTAGGGTTAGCCGTACCTTGATTCCACGAGGAGGTCCTTTCTAGCGTGCAAACGTTCGTACCAAACGAGAAATTTATCAGCTTTCTGCCCCCAAAGATCCGCGCGGCCAGATAGCTAGGTAAGCTCAGTTATTTTCCCCGTAAAACGTGCATGCACTTCCAACGGGGGTGTCACCGGGATGTCCCCTGTTGACCACAGCCTCATTTTCGTTGCCTTGGACGCGTGCTACGATAGAATGGCTATTGAAAAAACAAAAATGGCGTTCCCCGACGATTTTGGGCTATAAGGAGCCCCGTCGGTCAGAAATTTGTTTAGCCAAAAAAAGGTATACCGTACGACCTCTATCGTGGCACGCGTCAGGTCCACGAAAAAAAAAACTACACCGTATATATATAACACGAAATAAAGCACACCCCCCTTAGATAACACGATAACACACCCCCCTACATAAGCACGCCCGGTGATATATGTTTCACTTCATCTTTTAATCGTAACTTTATCACCGGGGGTACGTTAGATAGCACACTCCCCTCGTACAACAGCACTGCCGGTGATAATGTTTTTAAAAGCCAAAATGTTATCACCGGGGTGTGCTTTCTTCCGTATTGTGTTTTATACGGTATATCATATAATACCATACCATGGTACAGTAGTAAGAACGTCAGGCTCACTTTTTGGGGACGCCAATATATTCGGATTAATAACCCACGCTCAGCGGCGAGCGCCACACTGGACCCTGGTGTGCAATAGTCTGTGCTCAAGGTTGCTCAAGGTTGGTGTCAAAATACTAGAGCTGTGAGTCGGTACGACTTAAGTCACCAAATTATTATTAGTCGGACTTATAGTTAGTCGTTTCCTGGAGGTGCCGACTCTCCGACTTATTGGGCTTCCATGCTTGTCAGAAGGCTGTTTAACGCGGGATGCATTTTTTTCTTTTTTGGGGCGGGGTCACCTCGGCTGGGGGGAGCTAATTTGGCTCGCTTCGC